>JAOEHY010042550.1:0-43794 GCA_025447955.1 Psilopsiagon aurifrons | reverse complement strand
GGCTGAAAGTCAAAAACACAGCACTGCACCAGCTACTAAGAAGGAGAAAAATGACTGCTACTGCTGAACCCAAGACAAGGTTTTATAATGCCTGTCCAGTGGAAGTGCTAGTTTTACATCAGTTTGTTTCCTTGTTTCCATTTTCCTTGCTTACTGCAGGGTGTTTGGACCAGATGACCTTAAAGGTCCCTTCTAAACCAAGCCAAGCCAAGCCAAGCCAAGCCAAGCCAAGCCAAGCCAAGCCAAGCAAAGCCAAACCAAGCCAAACCAAACCAAACCAAACCAAACTATTCTATGGTTCTAAGATTCCTTCCAAAGTGGGAGGGAAGACTGCCCCTGTGAAATGCAAAACTAATTTTGCCCAGCTGTCTGTATGGCACTCTGCAAGAGAGAATATAATTTCTGCTGGGACCAAAGGAAGGGACAAGTGACATCTCCTCCCACAAGGCCTCCAAGGTATATCTGAGGAGCATCTCCATGACCAAGGCTTACTTCCCCAAGACCATGCACACAGAAGGCAGACAGCACAAGGTAAGAAAGCACTGGGAGGCTTCCTAAGGGGTATGGTAGCAAAAAAACAAGTGCTAAGCACAGCTTCCTCCTATGAATGACGGTGTAAGAGAGAAATACTGAGAACTGAAAATCTCAGTACTCCTCTAGGATTCCTCAGCATTCTCACTAGGAATTATCAGTGACATTAAATCTATTCTGAAGTATTTAATGTCACACTTGGTTACTTTGTAGAAGTGAATGCATCTAATATTCATCTGTAAATGCAAAAGCTTGTGATTTCATTTCTTATTTTTTGTTTTCCTTTTGGGAAAAAATGATTCCTTGACAGTGGTTTCACATCTTGAAGAAATCTCCAAAATTAGGGGCATGGGTTTTAAAAATTAAGATAATTGATTTCTCATTTGGCACCTTGAAAAGCCTTCACAGGTTTGTACATATTCTGATTACTTTATCATTTGTCTCCCTTCAATGAACTTTTCCTTATTTATATTGTTCCAGTCTCTTAAAACCCAAATCCAATCTTGAAGGGAAGGCAAAAATATCCATTCCCCTCATGATTTGAATATTGTCAGTGCAACTGTTGTAGACATTAGTAAAAACCAGTGAAAAGCTAATATGTTGTCCACCTTGCCTTCTGTCTCAAGGCCACAAAAACAGATCTCCTTCTCATCATCTCTAAATGAGGACAGTTTCACCGTAAATTGTATAAAAGCTTGAATCCTGGAGCAGCTCTCTCTGCAACTTTCAGAACATAGAGAAGTTTCAATCAATCCTATTGGGCAATTTCAAAATATCTAATTAAAGTCTATACGGAATATTTCCATTAAAATGTCATCTCCTGAACAGAAACATCTCTGACTGAAATCGACATGAGATTCCTTTACAAAGCCAAGGTACTAATTCAAAGCATGATCTGTCTATTTACCCTCATTAGTTACAGATTGCTATAAAGTAATTCATA
Organism: Psilopsiagon aurifrons; assembly: GCA_025447955.1. Taxonomy (NCBI): domain Eukaryota; kingdom Metazoa; phylum Chordata; class Aves; order Psittaciformes; family Psittacidae; genus Psilopsiagon; species Psilopsiagon aurifrons. The sequence continues at coordinate 42,320 of JAOEHY010042550.1, read as the reverse complement.
CTTAGCACTTTAAGCCCAGTTAAGGGGAAAAGGGAAAGTTGGAACTCAGCATAAGGTATGAATACATGAAATAAAAATTTTGTAGCAATGATCATTGCCATCTAATAGAGTTGTTGAAGGTTAAGGTAAAGGTTGTCAAAAAAGGAAAGTTCCCTAACATTTAATGTTCTGCTGATGAAATAACAAAGTAATAATTTTACTCGGCATAGTGAAATTGGTACAAAGTTCGAGAATGAAATTTTATGGAAGACATTGTTGAAAAGAATAAAATACCTATTACACTGCTAAAGACAGAAGAGAAAGCATTTCAACCCAGTGGATGATGGGAGTGAGATAGGTAGGCTCTGAGCATGAACCCAGAAAAGAATACAAGTTAAAGCCAACAAGGCTGCATGCTAACAAGTACTGAGAAATCACGTGAAGTTTTTGAAGTGGTGCTGGGAGCTGTACAGGATGAGTGAATAAGTAAAAAGCTTCATCAAAATTAAGCAGGAAAAGTCTGAAAAAGGAAAGGCAGCATTTGCAAAAGATAAAAAAGGGGTTTCAAGGGTGAAGTGAGGTTTGCCCCTGTGGTGATACCCTACAAAGCAAAGCCATGTTATCTGCAGATTTGAATTTGAGGTGAATTACCTGAAAAAAACCCTGAATGCACTTCTTTTAAATGGGTAGATCATATTCTACTATCAGATTAATACCTCTGTATAGCATGGTATGCTATGCAAAATTTAAGTTCCTAAGTAAATACAAGGATAAATAATTTATAGTTCCATTTGTTTATTTTATACCTGAACAGTTTCCCTAAGCAAATTACCAATGGACATGGCTTGTTTAATCAAAGAAATTCCTAGCTTGTACATCTTGTGAGGAGTTTAGAAATGTTTTTGTTTCTTGGGAAAACAAAGGTAAGTCCAGTTGCAGGACCATTGTAAATCTTATTTAAGACAGTTAATGTTGTTTGATTCCTCCCCACAGACCTGGAACCGGAATAGTCTTTGGCCTGAGGGAAGCCAAGCCCAATTGGAACACATCTCTTCCTACTCTTAAGAAGAGCTTTTACAGAAAACAGAGTGCTTGTAGTAGCCAGTATAGAAAAAAATAAAAGACAAGATGCTGCTTTAAAACAAAATCAAAACATGTTGTAAAGAAATGGTAGTTCTATGGGGACTTTTCATTCTCTAGAACTGCTGGGGGTGTTGCAGACAGGAGGATCTTGTACATAGATTTGCTGCTTAGTGTATTTGTTTGTGGGTTTATTTTTCAGCTGAAAAATCTATTTACATCCCTTAAGTCTTTAAAGAAAAACTTTCTTCCAGAATTGTTTTAGAGGATGCCAGAAACAGAGCACTACAGCATAGTACAGGGATTACAGAAGTCAAATAAGTTTTTTTTTCTGGTGTCTAAACATAAATTATGTTAACTTTCTATGCTTCAATCTTTCTCCTATTTTTATTAAATGTAGATCTGTGTTTCATGTAGTAATCCCAGCTGTTGTGCAACGAAGGCATGTGAGGTACTAGCTCTCTAGTGGGGATGATCTCAGTGTTGAGCTGCTAGATAATGAAAGACTTCTCTTGGCTAAAATACAAAACTGAATATGTTCTTATTGGGTAAAGTCCATTCCTACACTAGAAAAACAACTGTGAGGAGAAGGTAATTTATTTTACAGTTTAGTGGTAAAATGCCGGCAAGTATATTTTGTTTACTTAAACAAAAAACTACTTCAGAAGTGTTCAACATTATAATTTTCAATATTATCATATTGCATTTGGAAATGGAAAGAGGAGTTAGGCTAGATAATGAGGTTTTGTTTAAAGAGTAAGGTAGTTTCCTGATACAGTCTGGTATGATTCTAACATGAGAATCCACAATGGCCATCAATAAATATGTGGGACAACTAAATGCAATAGAAAAATTTCATTATAAAGACCCAGAACATGACCTATGTAGTACCTATTGGTTTTGGAGCATTATGCTTATGCCGCAAATAGAGCTGACAAATTAATCTAGGCTTTTCTTTTATCATTTTTTTAAAAAAAAGTAGTTATGGCAATTATGAACTACTTTCTCTCTTCATCTCTGCCATAAATGTTGCTACTTTTCCTACAGGATGGCATGGTTGCGCGTTGCTAAGCAATCCCTTCACATTAATAGGAAGAATCTAAATAAATACTGCATGGAAATACAAGCTTGCTGCATGGAAATATAAGCATATGTAATCATGCAGCCAGTGAAAGTCCTTCTTAGGAACATTATCTTGAGAGCATTGGTTGCTCTGTGTTTCAGTGAAAGAGCCCGCTTCTGCTAATTCAGCATCCCATTCTGCAGTTACTCATGCTTACTTCTATGTTTTTGTACTAAAGAACCACACTGAAGTCAGAAAGGGTTTTTTTGAGTAAGTAGGAACACTTTTTTCCTTTTTTTTTTTCTCAAAAGCATCTGCTTTATGCAAATACAGATAATATTATTTATGTCTGTTTTCTGAGTGTGACTCAGATAATGATCCTGTGTGACATGCAACAAGTTTTTGCCTCTTCAGTCCCTGCTAGTTTCAGGTGACATTGCAATTCTCATCAGTTCCTGACAAAGCTTGCTCCCTTCATATGCCTTTTGAGTACGCTGCAGCAGGGAGGAGATAAAACCCTTGCTCCACTTCTTCTATGCACAGGGCACATATGAAAGAGCAACCAAGGCTCAGACTAAGTAGCTGCATAAATTCCCCTTTCTGTTCCCACAAAAGATATAAGAAATAGCCCAGCAGTAAGTAGTGCTGCATGTATGAGTATATAACCTTAGGCTAATGAAATGTTTGAGGAAGTAAATGGACTTCAGTGGACTTTGACTCAGGATAGTGCTTTTGTTGTATAGAGAATCATAGAAGAGTTAGGGTTGAAAAGGACCTTAAGATCATCTAGTTCTAACCCCTCTGACATGGGCAGGGACACCTCCCACTAAATCATATCACCCAAGGCTATGTCCAACCTGACCTTGAACACTGCCAGGGATGGAGCATTCACAACTTCCCTGGGCAACCCATTCCAGTGCCTCACCACCCTTACACTAAAGAATTTCTTCCTTATATCCAATCTAAACTTTCCCTGTTTAAGTTTGAACCCATTACCCCTCATCCTATCACTACAGTCTCTAATGAAGAGTCCATCCCCATCATCCCTATATGCCCCCTTCAGATACTGGAAGGCTGCTATGAGGTCTCCATGCAGCCTTCTTTTCTCCAGGCTGAACAGCCTCAACTTTCTCAGCCTGAACCATCTTGGGCCATGGAACTGGTTTTGCTTAAAAAAATCTCACTCTATTGAGCCTCTCACTTAGCTCCATGCTCTCTAACACAGACCTGTAATGTCAGTGTATCCACTGGTAGAAAAGATGTATTGACTGCTTTTCTCTCAACCCGTTCCTTCAATGAAAATTTTGCCCATTGAAATGTAACTGGATAAATTTCATACTTTTTATGATATGATGTAATCTTGTGCATGATGCCAGGTGCTTCAGAGTTCCTTCTCTGTATTGAATCATTGCTAATGCTTTCATTTTTTCTTTATCAGAAAGCATATTTTTTTAAATAGAACTACATGGTGGATTATCCCATCTCCAAATACTGAGCTGATTGCAGAAGTCTTAAAACCACTCATTAAGAAACCTTTAGAGTTGTGCAACCCTGAAAAAGATAGAAAACTCATGGGGGGCTGTGAGTGGAGTTAACAAAGTGATTCCCTAGCACATTCTTTAGCCACTGTATTAATTCATCCATTTCAACTGAGTGAATTTACTCTCTCTTGGGAAATTGCATGGCCTGGAAATAAGTATGATTTCTACTCAAAATCTGGACATCTGTATGTCAGAACAAACCTAAACCAGTCTGTACTCTTGAAGTCTGGCAAGGTCAGTTAAATGCATTTAATTTGGTTTTAAAAATGGTTTTTAATTTAATTTGATTTTAGTTATCTCAGACTCCAATGAACAGCTCCTTAATAAGAATGGATTTTATAAACAACCCAATGCATAGTGTCCACAATGTTACCTTAGAAAGCAGGACAATCTGAACCAATCCTTTCCATAGAAAAACTTGGATGTACTCCTTTAAAATTGGAATCTGGCCTTTATCTTTCCTGTCATAACATATACCGTCCCTATTTAAAAGGGCTGGAAAGGCACATACAGAAATGAGTCTGTAAGCAGCAGAACAAATTGTATTGGATTGGTTGCTTTAATGAAAAGGTATTTCAAGACCAAGTACTCAATATTATCATTTTCAGTTGAATGTATGAAAAGGCATTTAACAAGATAATCAGATTTTTATTAAATAATAAAAATAGTTTTACAATACAGGCATCTAACTTTTTCTTCTATGTGATAATTCTAAGTATGAGGAATCTATAATAGCCATCAATAAAGACTGGGAAAAATAAATGCTGTGGTGGAATTTCAATATTGGAGGCCACTGCATAACACAGGTAATCCTTATTGGTCTTGAAGCATTGCGCAAACACATCAAACACATAAAAATTTGATTTCTTGTGGGTCTGTGATTCATGATCGCAAATATAGTCTGCTGTGTAAGAACAGATTCATATTGCTGCCTTTCCCTTGCAGGCATAGTAGCAAGGTCTTTGACCTGTAGTGGTCACCATTTTCATTAGGATATCTTCAAAATTTCTGGCCATTAGCTTTGGCCTAAATCAGACGAAGAATCCTGTAAGCTTTAAAGGTGATAGTTAGAGGAGAAAATATGAATATAATTCTCAGGAAACTAGATGGAAAAAATTACTTCCCAAAATAGACTGGGTCATACAAGAATAAGATGAAGCTTGTGCCAGTGTCAATTACTAAATAAATTTAGTTATATGATTCACACTGACACATTTTATATTTGTACTGGTGATTTTTACTGACATTTAACTCAAATGTGTCATTCCATAGAGGTAAAGAAAACTTGTGCATGAAGAACAGTAAAATCCAGATTATTTTTTAATACTGGATGATAAGTCTGAACTACTTATTTTACTGTTAAGGATTTGGCATGATGAAATTCTATGTGATAAACCTATCTCCCTGACAAAATCCACTAGGCCAAATTCCTCTTTACTTTGAACTCATAGTTTTATTTATGGCTATAATTTAATATAAGTTTTCACTTAGAGTTTTATTTATGGCCATAATTTGAATAGGAGGCTTTATACTGTCTGTGTGTTGTGCCAAAAAAAAGTAGAACATGATTTTCACTGTGTGGTGCGTGTGAGAAGCTAACATCAAATGCTGTCATCTATTACACAAATACAGCTCTTCTCACTGAAATGCATATGTGTAAATTTAGTGTGTAGTGTCATTTTACATCTGAGATAGACTGCTGCCAAAAGGGGCTGCTCCACTCTCTGCTAATCACAGTCTTCTTGTCCTTGCATTGGACATAGTAATTAGAAGAGTGCAGGATGGAACTGAAATGTATGCTCCATGGGCTACTTTTCTGTCAGATAAGCCAGTAAGCCTGTCCTGTGTTGCACTAAATGTTGCTTTCAAGCTTTCTGGCAGTATTTTTTAATACTTAGATGAAAGTAACATTTAACTGGTGGTAGAAATTAAGAATTAATTTTTTCTGTTCTTGCTGTGGGAAGATAAAGGAAAGGGGAAAATCAAATAGGGTACACACCTTCTTAAACTGCCCAAACATGAGACAACTATAGTTCCTATGGCTGAACTATGAGGTATTTTCAGCTTGTTCTATCAGGCTTTTATGACTTTGCAGAATGTATCTATCTTGGTGGAGCACTGTCCACCTAGGCAAGACAAAACCAACAACACACCATGGCAGGTCCAGAGATGTGGCTAGTTCTACATGTAAGCAAAACAAGCAATTGTCTAGGGCAGCAGACTGTTGAGACAAATCGATAAACTGTAGCTTCAAAGGTGTATTTTCTGAGAAATCTTTTTAAGGGATTTTGATCTCCACAAGTTTAAATGAGGGCAGCAACCATAATCCAGAACAATCCAAACAATGTTGCGTTTTAAGAACAGTAGAAGTATCTGCATGATGATACATCAAAGCACATGAAAATCTCAGTACAGTTTGGTATTTTGTGTGATGGGGGAGGAAGGATTTGGGGAGGTTGTTGAGGGAGGAGTGTTTGTTGTTGTGGTGCTGGTTTGTTTTGGGGTTTTTGAGATGTGGGGGGTTTTGTTTGCCTGTTTGTTTGTTTTTCCCCTGGCTTTCAAAGGCAGTTTGTATATTATTCACCTTTGTAAGTGAGATGGAAGCAGAGTGATGGAATATGATATCAGTTCAAGATCTATTCAAGACTCAGGTTTGTGGGAGCAGGGCTGAGAAGGTTTTGCTGGTGTCTGGCCAGTAATGATATTCTTCTCCTAAGCATCCTTATTGGAGTATATATAGAAAGAGTCAGAGGAAATCCATACTGGATAACAAAGAGCATTTGAAAAGGGGATGGGGCTTAGAACTAAGACTTGACAGAAATATTCATGACAACAAATGAAGAAAAAGACAGAAGGGAGATTCAAAAGAAGGAAACAGCAGGGACATTTTGCTGAGTATCCTTGACTATGCAGCACTCCCTGAGAACATTTGAGGATCCTGTGGGTGCCACCCTATACAAATAAGTATATTATTGAGGATCAGAATTAGACTGAAACTGCCCCATCAAGTTCCCTCCTTGGAAAGAGATAGAAGAGAGAAACCCTTTGGTTTTCTGGAAGAATCTGTAAGCAGAAAGATGCAGAAATAAAGTTCAGCCAGAATATCAGAATATTCAGAGGAAACAGAAGAGGGCTGTAGTCTGATGCAGAGAACATAAGTAAGCAAATTTTCTTCTTGATACAAAATGGACCAGAAAATTGCAATAAATTTCCACTGACTCATGTGAAGGGAACTCGAGCTGGCCTGAAAGGGTTAGCCGGGTAAGGGCCAGGACGCTCCTCTCCGTCACTCATGGAAAAATTTTCCAATAGAAAACTGTAAAATTAAAGCAGAATAAAATCTACCTAAGGAGGATTTTTTGAACCTTGTTGGTGATAAGATGCCTTGCTTTGTGGTTTTTGGATGGGCCACAAAGCTGTGAAAACTGAGTGTTCATGATGTATCTAAAATGCAGTCTGAAGGTATCTGGCTGACAATGTTTCTCTTTCTCCACTAATTACTGGTGTGACCTTAAAGGATCACTTGAGAATTATCTCTGCTGGACTAGGAACAAGGAGCAAATGAAGGTTTATTTCTTCTTCAGAAGTAAATCATTTCCCAATCATGGTCAGAAACAGGACACAGAGATATATTTTTACAGGTGACATACTATGACAGTTTCTCTGTAAAGAGAAAAACTCAGAATGTATCTGACTACTTGCTTCCTGGGCTACCCATATCACAGCATTAAATCATGGGAGCATTCAAAGTGCATTAAGGCTTCCTAAATGCAGGGTAAGTTGAACAGTCACAGTTGCTACATATCCTACTAAAAGCAGGCCTTGGATTAAAACTTTTGTTCCTGGCAAGTTCTCGTTTTCTGACATTTTATAGATAGCTCAGTATGTGATGCTGCTTATTTCTTTTTTAGACAACTCTGTTACAGAGAAGTGAGTGATGGAAGTTGTGAATCCCCAGGGAAATAAGTCAGGAGAATGTCAAGTGAATAGAAGCAAAGCCCTGGGTAGGTTGCCATTAGCTCAGGCTTTGCTCACCTATTAAACTTATCAGAAGTAAAAGTCAGCTGTTCACAGATATGGAAATATATTTAAATCTCCAGTCATAGAATCATAGAACAGTTAGGGTTGGAAAGGACCTTAAGATCATCTAGCTCCAATCCCCCTGCTGTGGGCAGGGACACCTCACACTAGACTATGTCACTCAAGAGTCTGTCCAACCTGGCCTTGAACACTGCCAGGGATGGAGCATTTACTGCTTCTCTAGGTAGCCTGTTTCAGTGCCTCACCACCCTCATAGTAAAGGACTTCTTCGTTTGAATGAAGCACATGTACACCAGTCAGTAAAAGCACAGATTTTTACTCTTTGAGATACTTTCTGAATATAACAAAAAAGTTTTTAACTTCAAATTAAACTCCTTATAAGTAGATTGATGATGAAAACTATAATCACTTACTGCTATAAAATTCCTCATTGGTTTACTTAGTAATAACTTCCATAAATATTTCAACAATGGACTGTGTCCCTATTGAACCCCGGAGAAATTGAACTTGAAGTGCAAATAGTCAAAAATATTAAGTAAAACTTCTTTTTCTTTCAATTCCGAATTACAGCAATGATTTAAGAAGGAGAACAAACCTGTTGAAATTTACTGGTATTGCAATAACTAGGATCCATATTCTTCATCTTGCATGTAAAATAAACATTCTATTCAAATTTTTGATCCAGGTTTAGAAACAACTTTCTTTCCAAAGGCACTTTCTGTGGCTTTTTTTATTTCCTCTTCAAGGTTTCGTCTGTAATTCTGAAGAAAGGTTACTTAGAATATGAATTTCCTTTAAATAAAGCAACACCTTTTGTCAGCCAGGTAGCGAATTTAGACCCTGTGTGTATCCACATTGCTAAGCACATGTTGTGAAAAGAGCCCTCAGCAGTATACCATTTTCTTAAGTCTTGTCAGCTGTGTGATACACCATCACACTCTGGGAAAAACAGTTGTATAATTGTGTTCAGAAAACGTCTTCAGGGATATTTCGCGTAAAGGGATTTTATTCACTGACTATGATATGAGTCAAAATCTCTTAGACTTGTTACCACAGCTATTCTTGACTGCTGCTGCTGGTATTTTCTATACATATAAAATGTACTTTCCTTCAGAATTCAGGGATGGATTCTTGTAAAAAGCTTCAATACATGATAGAAATACATTTCTTGCCTTTACATATAATTATGTAAAATAAGGATCTTCAATTTTTAACTTGCTCTTCATTCTCACACAGCAAATATGCTTAAGAAAGGGTAGATGATATCATCAGTTGGAGCATTGCCGTATAACTAAGTAAAAAATTTGGGGTTTCAAAGATGTCTATCATTTATTGAAAAAGAAGGGATGTACAGAGACTCAGTCTATTAAAAACTTCTGTAGATAGTGTCATTCTATGCTTGTAACAAACTCAAGTTTTTGCTGCCCCTCCCACATCTGTAAGCCACAGACAAGCAGGGATATGGAGAGGTTTCACTGATCATATGGGAAAAGGAAGCAGCACTGCCCAGAGAGTTTGCAGCTTCAGAGACGGTTTGCAGTGGAAGCTATTCCATCAAGTCTTGCTTATCAGGGCTTAAAATGAGTAGACAGCAGGATAAAATACCTGTAGTATGAAAAGGAGAGAAAACTTAAGCATTAAGCAGAGAATTTGAGTTTAATTTGTGCAAGAGTGAAAGTGGGTTAGAAAAGCATATATGTTATAGCAAATGCAAGAATCCATTAAGTCACTTAATATTGTCCCTAAGGTTCCCACTGCAGAGACTCAGTCTGAAAGGTTATGGTGCTTATTGTTCAACAAATCTCTGAAGGAGCTTCCCCGGGTTCTTAATATGAGCAAACATTAGTGCAAATTCATGCGTTAGAATGAGTGCTAATGTCTCTCTCCTGATCTCTGCCAATGTCTTCACTGAAACACAAAATTTATCCATTTTGCAAATTAGATAGCCAACTGTTAGGCAAGAAGATTTGTTTTTCATTTAATGTTAAAGAAACATTTCCTGTGGCTTAAATCATAGCAGTTCTCTTGCTTTAAATAAAAAATGTGGAAAGAAGAAAAAATCCTTGATGAGAAATATGATGGTACAATTGTTAAAAGGAGTGGCAGATGTTCCATGAACCATCAGAAAAAGCTGATATTGTACTGGTAAAGGAGAAATTTTGTCTTTGGTGGAGGTTCCTTTTTGATTGTTCTGCCCATTGAACAGGAATTTGTCCATGGTGTGAGCCTCTGGTTGCTGAGACTTAGAAAAGCCAGCTGTGCTGCTTTCTGCCCTTTTTTTGAGCACTAAAGTGAGCCTTTCGCCATTAAACTCATTCCCCTGCCCACCTTTCCCTGTATTTCTGACCTGTGCAATAATTTTTTAGCCCTCTGGCCATTTAAACCAACTTGGAGATAGCAGTTGGAAAAAATTAAGCTCCTACAAGTACTGTGAAGCAGTGACAGTATGACACTTTTATGAAACTGCTGCCACACACTTCTGAGAATATCCTGCTTTCTTGTAAACTTTATCTGATTTTGTAGTGGAGAAAATAATAGCAGAAACCCCCCACAATTGTTTAAGACTCAGATTTGTAAATTGCTGAAGAAGATATCTGTACACATCTCTGTGCTACTGCACTGTCTGCTCCTCCTCATATTCTCATGTTAGAGATTGTAATCTTGGCTGGAGCAATGCTGTTAACATAAACAGAACTAGGACCCCAATTTGCTTTGATACAAAATGAAAAACTCCATTACATGAAGGCAGGAAGCAACTCTGTGCAAACAGCACAGAAACAACAGCTCTAATGCCCGGTTTAAATACCTCTTTCAAACAAAGTATGATGAGCATCCAGCAGTCTGCTCAGTAATATGACCATTTATTTCCAATTTCATAAAGCAAAAAAAAAGCCTGTTAATACCAGCAGCTAATTACAGTGCCTCCTTCTCTCTCCAGACACATAAAAGAAGCTGTGAAGTGCAGAAGGGAAAGACTGCAGCAGTGGCAGATTGAGGCTCTTCTTGTTAAATTAAATCTGGCTGAAGGTGGAATGTGTTAGAGTGGACAGCAGTGATAATGGGTACCGTTTCTTTAGTGTGTCTGTGTATAAATTAACTACCTTTAAGTGCTATTTGCACAATAAAGCTTCAGCAGTTTTCCTTCTAGTTCCACATATGCTGCAATAATTACAAGCATAACTTTATTTACTTCTGACAGTAAAAGTATGAATAAATGATGTCAATTGCCATGGTCATGTTCTTTCTCCCACTTCTTCTTTCATTCTGCTCTATCTCAAATCATGTCCTCTGCTCTGGTAATGCTATGAAACACCAAATTGGCAGATGTCTTGCTGGGTGACGTATTTCCCTTGTGCTCGGGCCCTTAAACATTTAGTCAACCTATTTTCTGAAAGAAATGTGAAGCTGTGATAGAAAAGTAGAGTGCCTGTAGTGCTCATGAAATGCAGTGGTGCTGTGTCATGGCTCACGTTATTTCCAGATGATTTAAAACATTGCTGACTATTACCTCTTTCTCACTTTATTGGGCTTCCCTTTCAAATCATAGTACCTTGCCATGAGTACTGAAAGTAATTTGGCTGTGATCCTTATGCTTGATGGCTCAATTGATTTTCCTCTTCCTAATTCTTGTTTTCCCTTACATTACAAAGTACCACCAGGATTCCCAGATGGGTAATGCATCAGAGTTTTTAGACAACTGGTGAAAAAATCCTGCATTCTCATGACTTGCAAAAAAAAAGTAGTCAAAAAATAACAATATCAAACAGAAGAAAAAGCAACCTGGCAGGAAAATGTAAATAGACTGTTTTGCTAATTTTGCACAGAAAATGTTTGGAGCTTGCAGCATTTTGTTATATTCCTGTAATGCCAGCAATTATGTTTTCAGCTTGTTCATAAGATTCTCATTTCTAAGAAGGATGTTAGGCCAGTATTTGCAAATAAATTAATTTTGACTTGAATAGGCGCAATATAAAAAAAAGATACTGTAAATGCCAGTAAATTTGCAAAGCCATCTTTATCTGAAATACTCAGGTCATACAAAAATTACATAAAGGTGTTCCAATTACAGGCAGAGTTTGGGGGTTTATGCGTGTGTGCATTGCATTTGCTGCTTCTAATTCTGATTTCCTAAGCTCACAGAAAGGCACTGAAATACTTTGACAGCAGCAAAGGCTTGATTTCCGCACACCTTTCATTTTCACAGCTTTCAGTAAATTTGTTTTTCTCTAAAAATTAAATTAAGATGCCTGAATATGAAGTTTTGCTCCAAATTTTAGATGTCCAAGCAGCAGATAATTGAAGCTTAGTGTTGTATGTACATCAAATTCTCCTTTCGAGGGTTGCTTGCTCCTTCCTTCCCCATGAACCAACACTCAAAGGCACAAATTACTAAAGAGCTTCCCACTTCTTATGCTTAACCTCCACTCTTCAGACTCAGGTGGGATTGCAAAAGCAAGACAAGCTTTGGATTTGTTTCAAGCAAAGATTCATCAGAAGAAACTTGGTTTTTAAATTAAAGCAAAAGTTTTCATTTTTCAGTCTTCTGGAAGACTTGTTGAGGGGATATATTTTATCTTACATGACAGAGGCCCAACCCACAGCGCCTTACATGGTATCTCACTGCTTCTGGTTGCTGGACCACATTACAGAAAGTAGCTTTGGAGCCTGACCTGTGCTGCCTTCATGGAGTGAGCGTTCTTCTCCACACAGGAGGTTAAGCCATCAGGGAGTAAATGTGACAATGCTTAAATACTTAGGTTTCAATGGAAAGAAAGACTATATATAGATCTGCTATGACATGGAGGCATATTTAGCTTTGCAACAGCAAACACAGATCTAAAGATCATCTACACCAAGAAGAGAATGTCTTGTAAACCAACATAAAGCATCAGGAAGAAGAGGAAGCTTATAATTCCCTGAAGGAGTAACGAGGGCCCACCTCTTCCATCCTGGCATAGAATAACAGCACATCAGTAACAGTAACAGGTATTTGGGCCTAAACCTCTTTGTATCTTAATTTCTTCCTAGTCAAAATAAGTTTACTGCCAGCTTTACAGTGCATTCTGCTATTCTTTGATAAAAGATACTTTACCACTCCAAATTATTATTTTATTACTTTTGGCAGTCAGAATGTTTAGCAAGTCATTTGAAATGTATGCTTTCTCAAAACCTGCTAACTGCATTGGTAATCTTTACATAGAATCTTAATTTATCCCTTTATAATTCAGTTGTTTTTTAAATCTTTCTTTTGAAGCAGCAAATGATTTTCAATCTGAAAAAAGAATCTGAGGAACAATATGCAATTGTCACACATATCAGGCTTTTAAAAAATTGGGTTTATGCCTTTGATGTAGTCTGGATAAATGAACATATTTTAGAAACATTGCACTTCTTAAGCTACTGATTGATAAAAGTGCTGCCTAATTTTTAAATAATTAGCTCTTCTGTTTTCAAGCTATGCACATCTGCAAATGAGAACTTTACACAGCAAGTAAAGTCAGCCTCCAGATACACCTGCAAACCAGGAGAGCAGATGCTGCTCACCATCCCCTGATCTGCAGTTTGGAACATGTCAGCCAAGCACTGCACTCCTCCATTGACTAGCAAATGTGGGCAAACAACAGGGAATGACAGAGAAATTAAATGCTATATGAACAGGGCTCTTGATACAAAAATCTCAGCATTTTATATTGCAATGATCTTTTGTCAACTGTGGATTACTTTTTATCCTTTTCTGTATCATAAGGCTAATGAAACAGTCAATTAAATTAATCCTCTGCAAATTTGAAGTGGATGAGAAATTAGCGCAGCTATAAGCTGCAGAATTCCCATCTAGAAGACATTGACAGGGAAACGGGATTGATAAAGAATTAGACACCCCAAACTGCAGATGCTCTGTGCATAGAGCTCCTCTGAAGTTAGTGAAGGCAGTCTTGAAAATGGTTGCAATTCTTTACAAACCTTTATTTACATGGCAAAATCTCCTTTTTATGTCCCCAGTGGCCTTCTTCAACAGAAACAGCTTTTTCATTAAACTGAAACTGATTTTTTCTAAACTGGAGAAAAAAAAATAACATAAGACTCTCTTCTCCATGTACACACCTTTCCATTACCTTATTTTGTGATTCTAAAATTGTCCTTACCTCTAAGATGTAGCTCTTTTGTGGGATGAAAATATTGCACTGGAGCAAGGATAAGCATATGGAATTGAGAGTACAAATCTCAATAATCCCTTAATAGAGTAACCTTCATGACTGGATTTTGAAACAGAAAACTCGATGTTGCCTCCTCTATCAATTAGTTGGTAGAATCAATTAATTGTTAACTACAAACTAAACAGCCAATCCTGCAAACACTTAAGCATCTGCATATCTTTAGGTGTGAGAGTAATCCCACTGACATTAATGGGAGAACTGTATGTTTCAAATTAAACCAGGTTGTGTTAGCAAAATAAAGGTCTCAATTACAGTATCTCCCTATGAAAAGCCTGTGTTGCCTTGTAACTTGTACTGCAGTGGATTTTTTATTTAGCTCTGTGTTTACCAGTCTTTATCTGAAGAAAAACCCTATTTAAAAAAAAATGCATATGAATCAGGACTAAAAAGCACAAGTATCATGGGAAGGTGGGGAAACGTTTGCCAGTAATTTAAAAATAGTGAAATAAAACAACTATATATTTGTTAGCAGATTATCTTGTTATGATAATATTCAGGTTTTAAAAATAGAAAGTAACTCCCAGAAGCTAACACAGAACACCACTATGATTTGAAAGTTGTTGTTCATGTATGCTAATATATGTTCCACTTAGTTTTCAAGCCTCACACTTTCTCCTATGCTTCTCCTCAGTTTCAGTTTTTATAGATGTTGGTAACTGCCTGTAAGTGTCATTGCCCTGTCCCAGGACATTGATCATCATAATAGTAGATGCAAAAACACAGGCACTCTGCAGCTTGTCAATGTGATGCCAATCACCAGCAAGATGGTTACCGTCAACTCACTGAGTATATTTACCTTGCAAATTTAGACAAGATTTCCTGTGCTACTCACTGTGTGCCATGGTGAGTATTTGAGGCTTTGTAAAAGGTAACAACAGCAAATATGAAGCTATACCTATCTTGCTCATATTTTTTTATGATAATAAAGAAAATACAAAAATGGCAACTGTACTCTGAGACCACAAGAAGCAAAGAAAACTGTGGCTATTATTTGGAGCAGGGGGATAATGTAAACTGCAGAAACCAGTCTCTTTCTTACTCTTCAAATGATTTGTAAAGGACCAATCAGTGTACTCCTGGCTGTGGGGTAAGTGGGAGGGATTTAACTAGCACTTTGTGAGTTAAAGTATGTAGGCATGGAGAATGGATTATTGCAGGTTTGGAGTTTTGTAGTGTTTGGTTGGTTGGTTTGTTTTGTTTGGATTTCTGTTTCTTTTACTAACAGCTGAAGTTTCCACAGGCAACCTCAAACTGGCCACATTTAATGCACTTTGATACTTTCTCACCTGTATACATTAAACCAGAAAGCTGTGGCCACTGTATGCCATACATAATAAGCCAAGGATTCTAGATGTTGTTGAGATGAGCTTGGTATTTTTCCTACAGTGCTCCAAGATTTTCTTTTAAAAAGTTTCAAATATTCAAGTTTCCTTATTTAATTAGTTGAGATATATCCTTTTGCACTAACACAAAATGTACAAGACATGCCAATGTATTATGTTTGCATTGTGCTTAATGAGAAGAGATAATCTTGTGTAAGGTGTTAGTTGGATGAAGAACATTTGCCATGAAAAGGCAAATCAGCAGGTACTGCCACAGTGTCATTGCTGTGAAGCAGTTGTTCAACTTTTGATGACAAATTTACTGAAGACACTTAATGTACTTAATTTTCCTCTGGAAATGTGTCCATGCTGCTGTGGAGTCAAAGGCAGCAGTTGTGATAATATAACACACTTCTTATATACTTAAGTGAATTGCAGAAGTATTTCACATTGTAGAAAACTATGCCTCAACAGCATTCTCCAGGTTTTATTTGGAAAACATTCCTTGCACGTGTGTGGTTGCCCATGCTCTGCCTTACTTTTTTCATGCTCAGCCTTAAGATTGAAACAAATTTGCTCCCTGTAATAGGAGCAAATGTGCAGAAGCTGAATAAGGAGAAATTTAAACTATGTTCTGTCACTAGGAATATTTTTCATTATTTGTTTTTACTTCACATCCATCACAAGGGGATTGTAAATCGAAGTATGAAGAACATAACAAACAACACTGAAACAGGTTACAAAGTGCATTTTGAAACTTTGGGCTTAATACTTTTTTAGTGCTCAAACAATGCTATGTCTTAGGAGCAAGATAAAAGCACTAACAGTGTATGAAATTCCTGTGAAATTATTCCCCTGCTTTGCATGGCATAACATCACCTATTGAGGAATGCATTTGTTTAAGATGCTGCTACATCTGATTATAAGATTATATTTAAGAAGATAAAGTATACTTTACCAAGTACTACTTTACCACTTATTTAGCGCTGAAGTATAATCCTATTCTATTTAAATGGCTAGAATAACAAACAGATCTGTCCCGACTTAACAAAAGATATTTTCTCCCTTCTGTTTACATGCTCCTACAGATGTGGGCTTTTCTGAGTTGAAAATGCTTCTTTTTAGAGCTCTTCCTCTTCACACCCTGGAGGGGCAAAAAAACAAATTAGGATTTGGGGGTTTTGCTGTTTGTTTGGAAAAGAAGTTTTTCATGAATACCAAAATAAGAACTGTAGCATGAAGAATAACTTAAATGGCTTTCTAGCATTGTACAAACAAACCATGAAAACCTGAAATAAATGAAAAATATCGAACTATGAAGTTGAGACTCTGGGTGAAATTAGGTACGGTATGAACTTAATATCCAGGACATATCTTTGATGTGGGATTGCCAAAGTCATTTATTAAAAAATCCACATTTACCAATAGTCATATCCTGCTCTCTGTGTGCATTTATGTGTACATTTCACATGGTAAAGGATCATAACTTATGGAAATTATTAATTTTTCTATGGAAAAAACATTGCATTTTGCATTGTGTTTACAGGCTCACGAAAGCATTTAATCTGGGGAGGAGGCTGACTGTCTATTTAAGCACTGAAAACTCACACTTGTTTGTTTAAAATGTATATCTTAATGAGGGAGCTGCTGAAAATAGCCATCCCACTGTGGGATGGTTCAGCAATACTTTTTTTGCTTCCATCCATACCTAAATTCATACAGACTGACACTCCTTTAGCCCTAATTTGCCATTCTCCTTCCAGTGGATTGCACCCCCTCAAGGTAATAATACTTATACAGCTACAGAACCCTAAAGCTATATAGGTATTCTCTGACAGGCACTTCACTGATGTCTAAAGCTAGTTACATCTAGAAGGTATAAAATAACAAAAAGTACTTCAGAAAAGATGCTATATAGAGAGATTCTGCCTCATTCCCATGGGCCAACTCCCTCTGCCAGCCAATCTTTCCAAAAGCTCTGCCTTCTCCTGGGGAAGACATCTTCTGGTTGCAGCAAAGCACTTGACAGCTGGGAAACCCAGAATTATTTTTCCAGGCTGAAGTGGTGAAAGGCGCTTTCCACCTGGGACTGAAAGAGTATTATGGATGAATTCATGTGACAAATCACATAGGCAGATCATCTCTTTCTCCTCCTCTTCCTTGGCAGAAGGCTTTCCTGGAAGCTCTGCGCTATACAGCAGCTTCTAATCTGCCCCAGGCATTCTGCTGTCACATGTACAAGTTCAGTACTTGAACTAAATTGATGCTAGGTATGTTCTAACATGAGCTACAACAGTCAAATGCTAACTGTATTGTAACTGTAACCTGGAATTGTGAATTTCTGAAATATGGCCTCCCTTCCTCCAATTTTCATATGCTCAGTCCTCAGTTTGATCCATCTTCACCATTATTCCCAATGAGGCATACCCAGCAAGACCAATTCTAATGTAAGTACTAGGTGCTAATAGACACAGATGAGTTTATCCCTATTATGGGATTACACTCCACAGTGGTGTAACAAAGTCATAGTTTGCTGATTATCTCGTTCAGGATTAACTCAAGAACAAGGTGGATGGATCAGCTTGTTGGCTTTTTCCATTTTGGTAAAAGTCAAAGATTTAGGTACCATCATAAAACTTCTTCGCATGACAGACTTTCTCAGATAAGGCAGTCCATAAGAATATTTTGATGTCTTTTACTCAGGATGAGAAAATACTAGAAGCCTGTATGTGGCACATACATTTCCACTACATTGCCTCATTTACCAGCCTTGCTAGTGCTCTGAATCATCTATTAATTTGTCCAAGGTAGTGCTGAGGCAGGTATTCCCGGCAGGGGAGGAAGAAAGTTTTTGTTTCTTTAGTATAAAAATGTCAGCTTTAGTTTGCACCTGTGTATGACAATTTCATGCTTCTGAGTCATAAATGAAATACATAATAGCAAGAAGCTGAATTTGTGCAAGTGCCTGTGTTCCTGAAGCTGGGATCTGTGGTGAAATAAGAGTGGGAACAGAGGGCAAGGAGAAAAGTTTGTCTGACTTATCAGAATTTCGGACTTCTTTTATTAAGACACTGTTTAAAGAACCAACAAGCAGCTCTGGTTCCTGCTGCTAATGTAACTGTATTCATACTTAGGCTTGTTAATAACACTATCTTTGGTTTATTACTTCAATTTCTTTCCAAAGAACTGTGAATTTTTCTCTTCCTGACTTTTCCTGATAAGCTCATGTGCTAAGAAATACAATGAGAATATTGGCACAATTTGCTGAGCAGATAATATTGTATGACATTAAGGTCAGCAATAGCGTTTGGAAGAGAGAAGGTGATTACATTTAAAGAGATTACTCAAATGTTATTGGCCAATCATGAAGTACAAAATAATAAATATGGTGATAAATCCTCTTTTATAATGAATTAATTTGGGTGTTATTGAAGCAGTGAAAAAATATAATCACAGGTAAATGCAGCTTGTGGAATTAAAATTATTTTTGGATGTTTTGTCTTTTCTTAAGTGATCATATGTTGTTGCATGCTTGGGGAAAATGCAATCAGATATTGGTTTGTCCTGCTATACGAACACCAAGTAATTAATAATCCCTATTAGCACAAAGAATTTTGAGAAGAAAACTGGGAATTGCTGTTTGGACATAGCTTGAATTTTAGGTATATACATTTTTCACTTTTATTTTCCCTGTATACGCAGCACGTAAAAGGAGAAAGGTTCCATACCATTTGGCTTTTTCATTGGCAGCATGAAAAAAACCTGTTCTGTTGAAAGTCTAAAATCATCTTTACCTTACCTGTGGTGGCTGTAACACTGCTTTGCAGGTTTTAGAGGGCTATTGAAGAAGTATCACTGTCTTCCTCCATGATAGTTTAGAAAATTAGATAATTGTAATCTTTCTGATTTGATTTCTGACCAAGATAACAAATAAAATATGGACAAATCCTGTTTAAATCAAAAGAATGGGGTGAATGATGCCTACCCTGGTTAAATGACTTTTTGTGAGACAAAACAGGCTAAAAAAAGTTAAAAAAATTTAAGTCTAAGGTCCTATTCCTCCAGAATATGTACCTCTATCTTACTAGGTCATATTCCTTATAAGACAACATTGGTGCATACATATTATCAGAGTTGATGTAATCTTATGTTACCTTTTCTTTTTTCCTACAAAAAATGGAGACTAGCAATATGATTTAGGTAGCTTACTTCTGGACCTTCAGACCTCCTTACGTGCAGGTTGAAAAACTATTATTTCTGTGTCTGTGGAAAACATTGAGAAGTGTACAGCCAATGGTAAGAGGGGTTGTTCAAAGTCATAGGCTGACTGGGTCTTTCTTATAAAGGCAAATTATAAGGACGGATGAGAAATGGCTGTGGATTACCCAAATTTTCAGCTACTTTAATTATATTGAGGATATGTAAGATTGAAAGTTAGCATTTTCTTTCCTAATAGTCAGCTTTCCTTTCCTGTTCCCCACCACTGGCCCTAAGGGCTAGTGCAGATTGATTAATGAGCTCTACATTCTCAGACTTGCAGTTTTTATCATACTAGAGCTGTAGGGGTTTTTCTCCCCTCTGCAATAAGAGCGGGTCAAGAATTACGTAGGACTGGTTATAGGTTTTGCAGACAATTTTTATCTCTTACCAGGATCCCGTCATGTACCAGGTTTGTTTTAACTAGTTGCTCTTCATACCAAAACTACATGGTAGAAAGGATTCCTGTACTGTGACAACTCTTCTCTTATATTCACATAATGCGTGTGATCTGAATTATGTTTGAATTGTAAATTGATAGTTCTCTCTGTATAAATTTAGCATATGAATACAGTCCAGGGGCAGTAGGGGGAGAGGGGAAGAGAGGTAGAAACACCAGTTCATTTATCTAAGCTTTGCTTCATCATGAAAGTCACTTTCATGGATTCTCTTATCAAGGTCATCATTTTGCAAAGCAGGGTGCTATTTTTCTACATTTTTACAGTTACCCATTAGGTCTCTCTTGAAAGATAAGATTGCTTTTATGCAACACAATATTATTTTTATAAATAGTCTTGACTAGTCTGGAATTAGGGAGTTCTCTCTGGACTCAGTAGCCTGCATTGCAATCCTGTGTTTCAAGTTCTGTTGTGCTACTGAAGTAAAAGTAAAAATAAAAATAAAAATAAAAATAAAAATAAAAATAAAAATAAAAATAAAACCGATCTCTGCTAAGCTATTCTCTTTGTCCTACAAGAATACTGAGTTACACGGAGCTGTGTATTCCTAGCTGGGATGTAAACACTTGCAGTATATTCTTTTTATTTATGGAACACATCTGGAAAAAGTAAAAAGAGCATCAGCTTTCAGTGGCCTCAGAACTGTTCCCTTCTATTAATACAGAAATGCAGTAGAATTCTGTTTTCAAATGTTCTATAGATCCAAAGTATTTCTAAATTTAATTATTGTTTAAGTTCAATAAAATAATGCACAAAATCATAATTTTTTGACATAAATGAAGACTATTTTCTAGCACAATTTGAATAGGCAGCACTAAAATAGTACTAAAATGCATTGACATTAGGTCATTTGCTTTACATTTTTAACAATAAGCTCACATTTTCAGAACGGATAATCTTCAACAGCATTTTTTTTTCAGTACAAACTCTGTATCTTTAGCTTAAAATCCCAAATGTTTCAATAATAGAAGACAATTAAGAAGTAGACAACTATTCTTCATTTCTCAATGATTTATGATGCAGAGAAAGACTTTTTCCTGGGAGTTTGAGGTGCTAAAAAGGAGGAGTATGTTTAAATCGGCAGCTCCCTGCCTTCCCCCTTATTTACTAGGCACAGAATTTACTTCACTGTAGTCATCATAGTATAAAATGAGCCTATCAGCCTTATTGCATGTTCAGCCCTTGGTGTGGACCAACCATATATATGGTTGGGTTCTCTAGCTTTATATAAGCATATGCAGAAAATAAAAATAACGTATACACATTCCACAAACAGCTAAAATAGAAAGACACAATGCAATGGCAGGACTCATCTTCCCGTAATGGGCTTTAGTATTTATTAACAGTAGCCTACACAATGTGTTATATGGTTTCCCAGCACTGAAATAAGCACTTTGCTTGTCCCCAGGAGCTCACTATTTAATCATGGAAAAATAAATAGCAAGTAGGAAGAAGAAAAGCAGTAAATATTTAAGAATGTTAACAAACCCTTCTGTTCTTTTTTTTTTTTTTAAATGTTTATGCAATTTAAAGTTCATTGTTCTTTAAACTTTGAACATATTTGCAATAATCTGCCACTGGCTTTAGAATTTTACTAAAGCTGGGGTCAGCATTAATAAAATAAGTGGCACAATTGAGTATTACTATTCCTACTTCTCTTGGTATGGGGGTCAGTGAAAGTTCATCAAAAAAGGGAAAATGCACGACCTCAATATTATTATTGAATAAAAAAAAAAAAAAAAGGAAAACAAAAGTTGGAAATTATTAAATAATCCACCCACCCTCTGAAAAACTACCAGCAGGCTGCTATTCAAAAAATATTAGTATACTGTATATTTATTTTGTTCACCTACTTTGTTTCTACTTGTTCCTTTTCATATGCCATTTCCAACTCAATCTCCCATAGTGATTGTCATACAGAAGAAAGTAGTTAACAATAACTAAAATAGTGCCCATAGCTCTTAAGTTCCCTGTTAATAAATTGGTGTGGAAGCTAGGTATAATACATCAAGCCAGAACTATGAGACCTCAATTCTTTGAATTATACTAGACATCACTGTAGTATTTGTATATGGACTGGCTACTAAACAGTGGCACAGGACAGTTGCATCCGTTTACTTTGACTTGCTATTGCACAGCCTATTTACCTTGGTGTGTGGGAAGGCTGGGGCAGAAAACACATATGTACACTGGCTTTTAAAACTATCTAGTGAAGGTTGGCAGTTTGCATATAATTTCTGAGTTTGCAGTGCTGAGTGGCAAATGAAAAAATAGTGGAGATACTACTGCATATAATTTGTGGGGTTAACCAGGGGAGGCAGTGCTGGAGTAATTCCTCTAATTCTTCCTCTTAGTCCCATCCTTAATGAAGTTGTTATGGTCTTTTGTATGTTTCTCTTAGCCCCTTTACCTTCTTCCTATAACTGTGATGTTTGATTTGCATGTTCTTTGTTTTCTCTGTTACATCCTAAACTCACATCTACCCAGCTTTCTCACTGATTCAGAACTGACCACTTGTGTTAATACCCTGAGGACCTCTGTTATCATCCTGGGTTTGTACACTCAAGCCATCTATTCTCATACTAGGCTTTCATCCTGGGAAACCATTTTTACAGCACTATTTTTTTTCCCAGGATTAGCATACACAAACAACATCACCTTGGACAAAACTCCAATGAAGAGTTGATGATGTGAAAAAGGCTTCACCCATTCTCCTTAAGTTAAGGAAACTCCTGCTACTAACTGGAGTTTGGTGGAAGAGCTCTGTGGTCCTCTTGCTGCCAGTATTCTCTGCTGCATATAGTAAGTAAGTTTTCACATTTCATTCATCAAATTTGGCATGTTTCCTCACATCTCATAGGCATGACTCAGATTTGCGCGTCCACCCCCAGCATCCTGAGTAGCTGTCCCTGTAGCTGGACTTTCCAGGAGGAGCTGTGATAAAAGACCTGTACTTGCTCTTATTTAGAGTCTGAGGCTATCTAAAAGAGCCAGAGGTGGATTAGAGGGCATTCAGATGGAATGCTGTTCCAGGAAGCTTCTGTGGCCTTCACAACCAAACCCATGTGCTGGTAGAGCTGAAACAGCTGGCAGAGGTTAGCTGATGCAGTATTCCTCTCTGAACAAGAACTATTCTTTGTTGTTTGGGAATCTGTAGCGTTATAAGATTCTCCATAGAATTTCTCCAGTCTATGTGAAGGTGAGACAGATTTCCTAGGTGAGTCACTGAAATGAATTGTTATAGACATGTATTCTCAGGTGATTTGTAATCAGTATGTGGCTTTTACGCACATCTGGCATCAAGGATAGAAGTAAAAAAGGAATATAATTCTTAAATTGTATTAAATGGACTAAGAATTATCATTATTATTATTACCAAAAAGATTTTGTACTTCTATTTTAAACCCTGTGAAGCTTCTCCATTTAATTTTGTGCCAGTACAATAAAATAACACACAAAATCATTATTTTGTGACATTAATGAAGTCTACTTTTCGAGCACAATTTGAATAGGCAATTGAACAGCAGTGCACTAAAACACATTAAAACCAGGTCATCTGCTTTGCATTTCTAACAATAAGCCCACACTTCCATGAAGGGTAATCTTAAACCACATTTTTTTTCAGAGCAGCCAGTACATCTTTATCTTAAAATTCCAAATGTTTCAACAATAGCAGATTGTTAAGAACTAGACAATTATTTTTCAGCACCCATTGATTAATGACTTAGTCCATGACAGAGAAAGTGCAGAACAAAGGACTGCATTATAATAATGTACAGGCATTAAACCATTTTCATTAATAGGGTCTTTTTGAATTCTGCTTAGCATGAAACAAAATACACCATAAAGAAAGTGAAGTATTAGCTTTAAATATCTCTTTAAACTTGCTTGATAAAATAAAGCCTTCATTGTGTCCTTAATCTTAAAAATATTTTGTTTTCTGGATTTCACACTTTCTCCAAACTAGGTGAACTGAAGCAGGCTTTCTGAGCTATGATTTTAGCTTGCTTCCTATAGGCTGCATTCTTCATATTGCATATTTTACATAAGGGTTTTACATTAAAATTTGACTGTGTCATCCTTTTTCCTGTTCTCTGCAAAAGCAGAGTTTAAGGTAGTGCTCAGCACTAATAGCAGTGAAAAAGTCTGAATATTTTAAATTAACTTGTTGAGATTTAGTTACACAAAAAATGTTAAATGTTCCTGATTTAACAGGAACATCTAACAGGAATTAGAAGAAATAAGAAAGAACATAGCGAAAGACCAGCTTTAACTATAAAAGATTCAACTTCATTAATGCTCAATTTCAATTGTCACAACCCTGTAAGTGCTTTCATCTTTTAACCCACGAGCTCTTTTGGCTCCTCCTTTTATAAATATGTTTTTAACTCTGGCACCATGCCTCCTTCTCCCACGGATTTTGTCAAGGTTGTCACTTGTAAAGCATATACCCACATGTTTGCAATACTGGAACCTCAGATAGGTTCTATGTGCTCTCTACTTTTTTACAGCTATTTGTACTTGTGTCTTGTTTGTTTGTTTTCCAGCTATTAAATTAATTTAAAATAGAATAATATTTTTTCCCCTAGGGCTATGATAAGTATCTGCTCCAGGTTTGTAGTCTACAGCACACATTACTCACAGAACAAGGCTAAAATATGAGCTTAGGTATAGACAATGTTCATAGCACTTGGCATGGACAGAAGAAGATGGATTATGAAGAGGTTGTTGGAGCTAAGTGAATAATTCACAGTGAATAATTAATTTGACAAACTTAGCCTTTTTGTACGTACAGACCAGATAACAGTCTTTTCTCGTTCATTCATTATTCAGATTTATTCAGTAAGTATCTTTTGAATAGGGCACAGCACAGAGCAGCTAAGGCATCTCATCACAGCTCTGAAAGCATGAATTAAAATCCCTCCCTGGATTAATATTTCATTTAACTCCTCTGCAAACTGGGACCTTCTCATTTGGACCATACACACAGTCAGAAGAATTGCCATGGTGTGGGCCAAAAGCCCATGCAGCCCAGACTGACAAGTAGAAAGCTACATCTGTCTCCAAGCAGTGTAGGTGAGTGCAAGAGAAAAGGTTTTCCTGCTTTCCATTTTCATAAGAGAATTTCTGTACAGGATGAGGCTGCCCTCAGTGGGGGACTGTAGATCACCCTGGCTGTTTTAGAGCATGACATGCTAACAGAAAGACATGGGTTTGTTTCCAGTGCATCATTAGAGTAAGGCAAAAGGGACATTTTTCTTTTAAACTTGAACTGGACTGACAGGTCTGAAGAATGAGGTCCCATTCACTTGTGCTACCTCAGCTGTGTTTTGCTGCACCTGTTTTCTGCACCCACCTACTGTGTGCAAGACTGGCTAACTGGGATGCTGCTTTGGAGGAAAATCTCCTCTTGGGTTGAGAATTTTGGTGTTTAATGGGAAGCAAGAAATACTGGGAGTTGCTAGCTGAGGTGCTCAAATGTTCAGTGGTTGACAATAAATAATATCATTGTTATTAACTCCAAGCTTTTCAACTGCATTCAGGGTCCCAAAATAAAGGTTGCTGCCCCAAAGAGCTTATAGACAAACAAAAGGAGAGAAGAATAGAGGAAAAAGTGAAAGATAAAAACCAAGTATGTGGTAGTGATTACACCAGACTGGCTTTAACCAATGAGACTTTTATTATTATTCACCTGCCTACGAAATCTCCACAGAGGTAATTTTTTCCTGATTTGAATTCCATTTTGTATAATGTCATACACTGTAAGCTATATCTAATAATGGTAATTACTGTTGCTTTTGTTTTCCACCCAGATGTAACAATGCTTTGATGAACTGTTTTTCACTTTAATTGCATTAATTTAAATATGTGTATCAGATAAAATATTTACTGACAGCTTCTCTGGGAAGGACATACGTGGTTCAATAAGCACAAATCACACTGTAGTTTGTACATATTTTATAACATTAATTCATTGGTCAGTGTTTAGCAGTTTAACGCTACAACCACTTCATCATGCATTCTATTAGTTTATCAATAAACACTCATGTTGTACCTTCTAAATGGTAAGCTGTAAAAAAAGAAGGAATAATCCTTCCTATCTCTATTAGAATAAGACCGATGAAAAATAATATTAATTACAATATATTGATATCACAAAGCAATCATGATTTTGAACTTGCATATGAAGAGGATTTAATTTTTATGCAAAGGTTTAAAAAATGTTTTGTTTTATACTATCAATGATGCAACAATTAAATCCATTTCAGGAGAAGCCCAATGTCATAGGTACTGCTTTCATCAACTATTTTGATGAAACAGAAAGCTAAAAGCAATAATCTTGTTTTTTCAGGCTTCACTTTGCTTTCTTTATGTCATGTCTATGACAGACCTTAATGACTGACATAGCTGTGCTTTTCTATGGGTCCCCTTCATGTCTCACATGTTCTCTTACTGAAGCAAAGTTACTGATATCCTCTGGCCCTCAAGGGCAGACCTCTACCATGATCAGATAACACAAAAAAGCCTCAGATATTTCTCTTACCTCAAAATTGCTCACAGCAATATGGAGCTGGATGATTTTCAGGATTTTAAGTAGTCACTTTAGATAGTCCCTTTTAGGTCATCACTAGACTTTGGGCTCTTCCTCCCATCAGCTTTGTATGCTGACTGTCTTTTAAACCTTATCTCTTCAGTGACAGAGCATACTAGAATTAAACCCAAACTGAATCTTTAGAATCGAGGATTTGAAGGGCATTTCACTAGATGCTGGGTCATGCCTGGTTTTCTACTCTTTTGTAGGATATCCTGAGCCTTATGGCAAACTGGAGCTTGACTACGCCTCAGCACGACATCATGACTATTGCAACAACTGCAGGATGGGTATTTGGTGTTAAGAGAGAATCCCAGACAGGGTTCGCAAGTAACTTCAGTGCTTGATTTGTGGCACACCACATCATACATCATTGCTCTCATCATACAAACTAGTTCTGTTAGAGTTTTCTTTCACACATTTCTCCCTGAATCATCTAACCAACTTATTTATCCAGTGACAGTTAGAGGGAGCTTGGAGGAAACATTTTCTTCCAAATAACAGGACATGGTTTCATGACCAAAGCTATTTAGCTTAGCCATACTGAGAGGGCTGTAATTTGCACAAAACAGGACAACCAGAAAGATATATGCATACTGGTGCCTTATCTAAGTGTTCCTCAACTTTGGCTTATTGTTTTGCTTACTTTCAGCAGAAAGCTGAAGGTTTGGTACAGTTTTTACTCTATTTGAACTGGTTTTGCTGATTTGTTTGTACTGTACATATATTTCAGTGATTTATTTGGACAGAAAATAATTTGATTAAAGTAATTTCACATATATTCCTGGGGCAGAAGAAGTGTAGCTACAAATGTCTTCATAAGTAAGGTTAAAAGTCTTGTATGTGTTTGCAGGATACTAAATGTAGCTTGAAATAAAGAGCAGGCTCTTGCACATCAGCACATTGGCCGTACTTCTGCTGGTCTGTAACCACTTTCATCCTTCATTATATTTATTTTTTTATTTTCCTTTAAAGGCATTACAAAAATGTTTGTATAAGCATAGTATCCATGAAAAAATGATACAGTGCTCTGAATACCCATAAATACCTCTGAATACCCAAAAATAATACAGTGCTCTGAATACCCATTCTCTCTCTGCAGGTTGAGTGCAGCTTACATGTAAGCAACAGATGCTTCAAGGGAGCATTTGACTTTAACTTCAGGAGCGCAGAGGTAATCAGGATGAGGTATAATCTACATGTTTAGCTCCTGTTATGCTTTCATTCCATACTGTCACCTGCTGGAAGAAAACAATGCTTTCATCCTGAACCGTAACATTTGGTGGTTCTTTGAAATATTACTATTTATACAAGAAGGGTGACCGAATAATAAGAGCTGTACCAAGACCTGATGCTGTAATTTTTAGCCCTGGGAATTTCATGAAAAGTCATCCTGAAGACTGAGATTTGAGACAGATTTTTTTTTTTTTTCATAAAGTTAAGTTAATTGCTTCTCTTTGAAGCACTTATATTCATAATTTATTTTAATTCATATGGTCTGTTGCTGAACACTACTGACTTCTTTCTCATCCAAAGACTCTTCCCTTCCTTGGAGCAGCTGCAGAGAACTGCATGCTGCAGCACCTGTTTTACAAAGAGAAAATATCCACAGTTGATTTGTTCCTCTCAGCCAGCCATCTGTGTGATTTCATTGATGGATGTAGAAATAAGAGCATTTTTACCGGGTGGTATATTTCAGAAGGTAACTATAGGGCCCAGTAGAGTGGGCCCTGATTTGTAGTGGACTCTGTGGCAGCAGAACTAGTCCCTGACTTTTAACTTGTCATGTGAGTTTTATTCATTACAGATGCATAAACGTTCACAGCAGGAAACAATGATGATCTGGTCTGACTTTAAATCCTGACATCCAGCCCAAATTCTTGACACTTTCTACTTTGCTCACTGATGTCTCTTCTTATCCAAAATATTTACTCATATTTACTTTCAAGTCCCCTCCTAATTTAGCCTATATTCCCTCATAAAAAACATCCAGTTTTTTTCAGGCATTCCCTATCTCATTCTCTTCATTTTGGTAGCTTTACTGTATACTTTTTTCCCCCTTGGTGTACTTTTTTTTCTGAATGTGCAGTGCACAAAACTACGCACACTACCAGAGGGCTTAGCAGCGATAAGTAGGTCAGAAAGATTGCTTTCTGAGCCCAGTAGATGGTACTCCTGTTTAGATAGTTCAATACAATATTTGGTAGTTTTGCAGCAGAGTGATGTTACTGACAAACACATGCCGATTGAGTCAAAATACTGCAACAATAGCCCAGGAAATGACCCTACATTAGGCAAAAGAGACAACCTAGACAGCTCATTGATATTCTTAATGTTTTTCCTCTGTATTACGAATATATATCCATATATATATGACCTATATATTCAGTATTATTTCTAATCCTGTTCATATTGAAGTTTTGCAATAAACCCTTATTGACTTCAACATCAATGGGAATGGCTTTGCCATTTCTGCTGATTATATAGAGGCATTTAGTTATACTTTTCTTTTTGTAGTGGATCTGCAGTAAATCATAGATGCAACCACATAATTTGATAAGAAGGTATCAAATACTTTCGATGCCAAAAATATAAGTTGATGATCTTTTAACTACGCAGAATGTTGTTAATAGAAATTAGCAGTCCAAAGAAGGCCACGAACTACAGGGAGATGTAATTATGATTTTTGCAGACAGACCTATTAGAATACTTTTTATTTTATATAGCTTTAAAAATTAAGCAAAAGAATTCAAGATGTCTTTTATAAATTTGTAAATCTTATTTCACTGTAGTATATATGCTCCAGAGGAATAAGAAAGCTTTTCACTTTCTACTTGGACCCTCATCTCTCCTTTCCAGAAGGCTACATAAAACTTCAGTGCAGTCTGAATCTTCAAGATTAAAAGACTGATTTATCATTTTCTAACAAGAAGAATAATGTTGTCACAGTAGGACAATGGGTTAATTGGGACTACCTATCACCCACAGAGGAAATCAAAGAATCATAGAATAGTTTGGGTTCGAAGTGACCTTAAAGATCATCTGGTTCCAAACCCCTGCCATGGGCTGGGACACCTTCCACTAGACAAGGTTGCTCAAAGTCCCATCCAGCTTGGCCTTGAACAGGTGCAGGGGTGGAGCAGTCACAACTTCTCTGGGCAACCTATTCCAGCCTCATGTTGAAGGATTTCTTCCTAATAGCTATCTAAATCTACCCTTATCAGTTTAAAGCCGTTCCTTGGAGAAAGTCCCTCTCCAGATTTCTTGTAGGTCTCCTTTAGGAACTAGAAGGCTGCTATAACGTCTTCCCAGCACCTTCTTTTCTCCAGAATGAACAACCCTGATGTTCTCAGCCTGTATTCGTATGGGAGATGGTCCAGCCCCCTGATCATTCTCATGGCCTTCTCTGGACTTGCTCCAACAGGTGCACGTTCATCACCAGTGTTGATTACAGTGCTGCAGGTGGGGTCTCACAAGAGCCATGCAGAGGGGAAGAATCATCTCCCTCGACCTCCTGGCCACACTCCTTTGGATGCAGCCCAGGATACAGTTGGCTTTCTGAGCTGCAAGCGCACACTGACAGGTCATGTTTAGCTTCTCAGCATACCCAAATCTTTCTCCTCAAGGCTGCTCTCAAACCAGTCTCTGCCCAGCCTGTATTTGTGCTTGGGATTGTCCTGGAAACAAATAAAACACCAAGGAAAACTGCAAGCCTTTTTACAAATTCTTGTCTATAACACAATGATTTTTATGCTAGTAGCTTTACCCAACACAGGCAAACAAGCTTTGAATTACTGCTCCACTGCAACGTAACAATCCCATTGCTCTGACCCTTGGTGTCTTGCAAAATACAGTAGAACAATAATTGTCAATCCTTCCTATACAATGTGTTAGATTTGACAGAGGTCAGCATTAGCTACAAGACCTTTGGCTGGTGCTCAAAGAGGTAATATCTCTTCTCTAGTTCAGTTGATAAAATGTTAAATAGAATCAATGTTTGCCATGCTTTTGCAGAGACAGAGATAAAAACAGTCTTTACACTGTAACATGTTTTTAATAGACAGAAAATAGATGACAGTATATCTCCCTGCTTTGGTAAATATATTATTTAAATGTCAAAAGTTTTAATTTTCCTAAAGAGAAATGGCATAATTCTTCTTTCTAATTTGCAGTGTGATTAATTTAACAAGGCTTTGCCATGCAGAAAATAGAGGATTTTGTTATAGATCTTACATGAGTAATACTCAAAGGAAAGAGACTGACTCATAGACATTTTGTGTCAGCATGTGATTTGTATAAAACAAACACATAATGTGACATGGACATGAAATGTATCAGCACGGTAAATGCTCCTCTCTGGCACTGTGGATGAGCTGGTGGCAAGGTCAACAGCTGCAGCTTCTAAGTTCCTCACATCGTAAGCAGCCGGTAGTTAACATTTAGCTTCAGTCCTAGAGCCTGAGTCTTCAGTCTGTCATCTCTGACCACTGTGATTGAAGAAGTCTAAGAGACAGATACGGCGCAAGGCAGTACTCTGCATCTAAGGGGGGAAATCAGACTTCTAGACCAGAAAGAACTGCCATTTAAGAGGCGTATGTTGTGATTCAACTTAAGAGAATTATTTCTTTTGGTATATTTCTAGGCTGTGCACATGAAAATGTGTAACACTGAAATAAACAGCAGTAAAAAAGACGTCTTGTGATTACTTAAAGTGTATTCCTTGGTCTTTACCCATACAAAATATTTTTTGTGAACCATACAAATCTTGGCTTCCCACTTCTGTTGCACTTTGCTGAATATACTGTTTTGAATATGTTGTCAGCTCAGGTTAATGAAGACTGGGGCAAAGAAAGCCATTTTTCTACCAAGAAGCTGTCTGTGAGAAAACAGTTGTTTCACAGAACAGTAATTTGACATTGAGCTTGAGGATCCATTGTGATCTTAATGAAAAAGATAAAACCAGGATGTGCGTGAATCCCAGAAATCCAAACCTTTGAAAGATTTTCCTGCAGAGCATTTGGGAATTTCCCCTGTGCTGGGACACTGAAGATCCTGAGTTGTTCATTGTTAAACAGTGAAGACATGCACATGTTCAAGGCAGCAAGCATAGGAACAAGGCAAACAAGGTGAAAAAAACCCACTTGAAGACCTTTCAGGTTTTGAGAAGCATTTGTATTACGCTTATTCACACCAAAAATAGACTTCAGTTTTCAAGCTGCCTTACAGGTTGCATTGCAGATGTTGGCACACAGTCTATGTGGCAGGATTTAGGCATCACTTTGGCTGTTTGCTTCTCCCATCTTACCCCATCCCTGTCCCTGTCTGTGTCCTCATCACCTCATCCCTGCCTCTCCTTCCTTCAGCTTCACTTTCTGTAAACCCACCAGTGACTGAGGCTTTGTCTTTGCCAATACAGAAGTCTGGTTCTACAGAAAGACAAAGGAGATAATTATCTAACTGCAAAATATGACGGAGACAAAAGGCTCTTGCAATGTTTACTGAAAAATATTTGCTGGAGTTCAGCTGTCTTTGTCCTTTGCTCTCCCATCTCCTCCTTTTGCCCAAAGGTTGAGCTCACCTAGCTTTCACCTTGTAACAAACCTTCCATGCTTTCAGTATGCTATCAGCAGTGTGTTTGGTTTTAAGACGGAACAGCTAAAATAGCTTCATTATGAGGTTCTCCACCCCCAGTCTTGGTCAGTTGATCCCTTACTGTAAATTTTTAAAGATGATTGTGAAACATGTTAGCAGACAATGAATTTTGAATAGTAAGTACTTGCCTTAGAAATTAAATGCTGACCTATGACTCTTGGCATAGAATAGTGTTACACCAGCTGGCCTGCCTGCCCTAGAGAAAGGATTTGTCTTTCTGAGATTCATGCTTCAAATAGGAACCAATCACCAACAAATTTCTCAAAATGAATTGAGGTTCAAATGTAGTTATTCCTAAGGAATTCAATTTCATTTGATAAACAAGAGGAGAAGCAAGAGGCACATTAGAAGCAGCCAGGAACAGTAAGGGAAAAAGCAGCCAGAAAGGCAAGCAAGGGGAAAAGTCACTGAAAACTTGCTGTGCATCCCTGGGCAGGGGGAAGAAAAAGAAAAAGCAAGCAAGCTAACCCCTTGAATGTTGGCTAAATATATTGTGTGGATAGAGGTAACAGTGAGCATGAACATTTTCAGACAATATGGGAGAGAGGTTTATGAAGCAAAGCAATCTGCAAACAGCCCTTTTTTTCTCCTTCCTGCATTTCCAAAAGACTAGCCCAATGCCAAACCTGCTATCTATCCTCCTGCCTCTAAAACAGGCACCCAGCAATTACAGCTCCGCAAAGGTGCTGGGTTCCCTTTGTGGCTGTGTGTGAAAGACACAAAATACCCACTTTCATCTTTGCATCTGAGTGCATTTGTACTACACACGTACACAGGATTTTTCTACAAAGACAGGAAGGCAAGGTCTGTTTTTTCATCATACATTTAAAAGTGAACTCTCTCTGCAGGCGCAGGGCTTTGTAGGCATGTGAGCAGCTTGCTCTTGGCTTCACACATCGCTGGAAGCATTCAAGACAGACTGGACAGGGCTCCGGGAAACTTGCTCTAATGGAAGGTGTTCCTGCCCATGGCAGGGGGTTTACACTAAATGATCTTTAAGGTCCCTTCAAACCCAAACCATTCTGTAATTCCTAAGAACAAAAGCGCACTGAGCAAATATGCACATTTCAGTACTGATGCTTACTAAAGCTACTAAAGTGTGCACACTGGTGGTTGTATATATATATATTTGTACATTTACCAACAATGTCACTCGGAGGTAAGGAGAAGAAACACTGAAGCAAAAAGTCTATTACTAAGAAAGGTAAAACTTTAGTGACACAATTTAGTAAACTGTATGAAGCGTGGTGTTCAGCACTCAGGAAAACGCCCAGATATACAGCTCCTTATCTAAAGCATGTCCAAACTATCTGCACTTCTTGAGTCTGCAAAGCTGAACTGGAAATTGGACAAGACAGGCTTTTCTGGTATTGCCTGTTTCTGGCTTAGACAGATAGGGGATGATAGCATCTTTCTTTACACACTTTTGCAGGCAGTTAGCCACCCAGGGCTAACCAGGAAAGCACAGTGATGTGCAAGAGAGATAACAAAGCCCAGGAGTAACTTTGGCAGGCCCTTGGTTTTGTTTCCAGTGGAGGCTCAGTCCTGTGTGCCCCTTTGTGTGAGGAGTGCAGCCTGTCTGCTCTCCCAAAATGTCTCCTTCCCATCCCGTGGTGAGGTGTGCAGACTGGATGGCTTTTCTGAGTGCTGCCTCTGTAGAAGATAGGTGACCCATGGATTTGTTTCCTCTATGACTTCTTCTACATAACCAAGGCAACAATAGAAAAATAAAAGCAGTGGATCATAAAGATACCAAATCCACCATCACTTGCAGGCCTGACTCCTGGAGCATCTTCCTATGACAGAAGACATGGGCACCTGCCAAAACTGAGCTTTTGTGGCATTTTGCTTAATCTTGGAGACTGCAAACCCTGCTGTGGACTCCTCAGAGCTTGGGAGGTACATCCACTCTCATTTAGATGAAAACTTTCTGGCCTAAAGAAATCAGAAGAAAAAAGGCAGGGTTTATTCTCTGCATTGAAAAGGAAAAAAAAAAAATATAAAAAAAATCAAGAGCTTGAATCCATCTGCCTTGAATTCATTTTCATTAGTAAAGAAACTGAGCAAGTATTTTGTTTAGTGTTGGTTTTACTTTAACCAGAAAAATGGACATTCCAGAGCTAAGGTGAAGAAAATCATACATAAAATTGCCCGGTGCTATGAAGAGGGGAGAAGGGATATATGGACTGCTCATAAATAGCAGAAAGTATTGATCAGTGATGCTGAAATATCAGTGAACTCTGCAGAGCACATTGAGTTACCTCCTCATCTTTGATTAGGTTCAAATGTTAAACTTAATCTGTAAACCTTTTAATGGGAATCAGTCCCAAGAGTCTGGAAGACCTCAGGTTTCAGAAAACAACCACTGAGTTTGATCCAAATGTCAGAACAAAATTGCAGAGAAGGACTTCATATCACTGGACTTGGAAATTAAATTAAAAATCAATGAACATTTTTAGGCCATTTTCTCCCCTTGAATATTAATGAGTGGGTAATGGGAATAGTAGCATCTGGAGAAACTGCTGGATTAACAGTGTTGTAGTCAAAGCTTCTGTTTCAACTTAAAAAAAATATTTCATATATTATAAATATTTCTTTAAACATGAAAATAATAAAAATAGAGGTTTTTGCACTTTCTACATATGATCTTTTGCTTTCTGAAAGAAAAGGCTTTAGGCTGTTGTTTTTCTCTGGAGGGAAAGCACCTATTTTAAAACACAAAACACAGCAGTTTCACCCTGTTTGTTACAAGACCAGCTCAGATATTTACTATGGTTTCAAGGACAGCCTTGTCTTAATGACAGCCTTCCTAATTCTTAAGTAAATGGAGTTTTCACTGGTTTCTTGGTCCACCTGGGAGGTGGGCACTGACAGTCCTGATCAGCTCCTGGCGGTGAGGGCTGCATTGCAATGCAGAACAAATGAGGGTTGGATACATGCCCTCATCGCAGTCAGCCGCCACTGCTGCCACTTACAATTACAAAGGACAAGAGCAGGAGACACTTCAGCAGCGGGGAAGCATGACCTGTGAGCCGCAGCTCATTTTGCACTGCACTTATTCAATACAGCACTGCCCTATAATTTCCTATAGCGTTGTTATCTGTTAGCCGTTTACACAGTCACACCTTCATTACTTCCCCGTTTGCCAGCTCTGGCTGCTTGTCACATCTATTGATTGCACACAGGCTGCAATTTGCATGGATCACTCGTGACTGTCCTCAGACAGACTGATACCCCTTGCAGGGACTGATACCCCCTGCCACGGACTGATGCCCCTTATAGGGACTGTTACTCCTGTCAAGGGCTGATATTCCTGCTGCAGTATGTCATCTCTTGTGGAGACCGATAATTCCGCTGGGCACTGACCCCCCATATAGGCACTGATGATCCTTAGAGGGACTGATACCCATTGTAGGTACTGCTACCTCTGCCATCAACTCTGCCAGGACTGACACACCCGCCAGGGACTGATATCCCCTTGGAGGGTGCAGCAGCCAGTAAGACCTCACTGATGGCTCTGGGTGGTTTCCTCCCAGCAGTGAGCAGCCATAGGCAAGGATCCCAACACCCACATGGGAAACCCCATACATGAGGATCTCAGACTGTCCTTGCCTTGGAGCAAGCACAGTACTTGATAAATTTAAGTCACTGTGACTGCCTCACAGATAACCACAAGGAACTCCATACCCAGCTCCCTCTGTCAACTATTTGCCATTAATCCCTACAATTATTAGTTGAGTGTTTTAATGCAGAGACTTGAGCAAAGACTGAGGCGTAAGGAATAAGAAGGGGAAAATGTAGTAGATTAATGTCAGTGGAGTCTGCCTTGCACTACAGGTTTTCCATTTCTGTGCTGTAGTGGAAGAGACTACCAAAGGATACAAGTCTGTGAACCTGAGGGTGTCACCCACAGATGGAAGCTGGTATGTTAGCAATCACTGCCGGCACATGCAAGGAAGGTAACATCCTATGGCTGGAGAGCAGTGTGTCCTGAACTTGGGATGCTGTGCTCTGAACACATGTGAACATGACTGAGATGTGGGTATTTTGCTGGAACTAAAGAGATGCAACACTTAATTCAATTTTGTGCTTACATCAGCAGTACAGGTCTATTGTCTTTGGAAGCAGTACTAGATCTGATATCAGAAGTAGCTGAAGATCTCTGTCTAAAACCTATTTAAGTGGGTGCACAAGGGGAAGACAACAAGGTGATCAGATGGGGCTGAGAGAAGTGCTAATTGCTGTGTTCCAGGAGGAATATAAATAGCCTCCTGAAAGGTGTGGTGATTCATTTGCCCTTTCTCTCCTATACCTTTGTATTTTGGGGAGAGGTTTTGTGAGATTTTGGCTGCAGAAGGAAGGAATTCATGCTATCTGAACCAAGGATGGTAGCTCAGCTGGATAAAAAAAAACTCACATTACTGCAGAGCAGGCAACTACGCAAACCTTTTCAAATCTTCTCCACAAGTAGAGTGTAGATAAAAGCAGGCAGCAAAATGTTTCTGAAATTATCTGTGATGGAGTAAAATCATGCATCATTTCATGAGGGATGCTGAATCAATGCTTATTACTAACAAGGAAGGTGTTTAAATCTTTCAATGGGTATGGGAAGAAAAGAAAGAGAAGGTGTCTGAGATGAGCACAGTAAATTGTAACAGAATTTAAAATCCTGATTATTATTATTTTAAACCGTAACATATACATTCCTGATCATTCTCTACCCCTTTCTTTCTGTTTATGACATCGGTTAACGTACTGATCCACTCACTTCATTTGTGTTTTGTCTTCTCCTTTTCCCTTGCTGTCATACAGAGTATTTTAAAGAAATGACACCCGTGCATGCAAATGCCACAGCTTGTACAAAACCAATCTAATCTCAGTAAAATGCTGGTAGCTGAGAATTTTGTCTTTGTCTTCGATGGGAGGAAATTCAGGTAACCAAGCCTAAAAGTCAACATTTTTGAGAATTAATTCTTAAAAAAACCAACCATGCCTCAGTTTGGTGTTAATCATTTTACAACTTCAATATTAACTAATACACAACAATTCTCATCTCAGAAATTTTCAGTATCTACAGCAATTTAAAGTGTTACAATTTTACTCATTATTGCATCAAAGTAGATGATATTAAACTACCAGCTTCCTACATACAGCTGCATCTGGAGTTGTTTTAGTTGGATGTTTTTATCGTGTGTGTGAAGTATTACACTTCTGTTCCCAATCAGAAGGTCATGAAAGTCATAATACAACCCAGACATTTGCCTTTCACTGTTCCTGCAGTACGGAACAACACAGTGTCACTGTAAAAATTTACAGCCAAGGTCAAGGCCACAAGAGTCAATAGGCTCATGCAAGCAGTGGAGCACAGGGATTGGTGAGGAGAGATCATCCATGTGTCAGTGTAACTATAGTGAGGGCGATGGAGACAGGGTGTGCTGCTCACTGCTGTTTTGAGACCCCACACAGGTAATACTGGACATGGTTACCTGAATTCTGATAGCCACTAATATTTATATTATTAAAGAAATCTGAAAATAGCTAATTCACAGTAACATATGATTGAAAAATATGCTGTACTCCGGGCTTCTCAGAAAGCAGCACAGCTCATCCTGATACAAATCTCTCTGCATTAGCAGAGTCCTCAAGCAGATGAAGAAAGAGAGGAAGAATCCCACTAAAAGTTCCTAAAGTCCTGACAGTCTATCAGCATGAAACATGTCTTCTATCCAAATTGTATTCCAAGCTCAAGGAAACTATACTGCCAGCCTTCTATCTTGGCATGATAAAGGAGGCATCCTGCACAAGAAACACCTCTTTAAATTATGATTTTTCAATATTTGTAGTTTTACCCAAAAGGCTTTATGTGAGTTGTTTAAATCCAAGAACAATGATAAAGATAAAGGAGCAAGAAAGCTTTCTTCTGCTATTTCAGTATTTGCTGAAAGTAATAATTCAGTGTCATATGTGATGATGTAGTGAGTCAGCAAACATGAAATATCTCTAGGGAGCTCTTTGTTCTGCTATTTTTTTTCCAACCAGTGCTTCTGGTTGTCAACAGAAAAACATAAAATAAATTTTCAGATTCTAAATAAAGCACCTTACATTTGATCCTAAGACTTCTTGCTGGGGAGAAAAAAAAAAAAAAATGAAAATGAGAAGAATTAAGTCAAACACTGAAGTATAATTTCCTTTAACTGTTTTCCCCTTTGATAAAGATGCAATGGAAATTTTGAGTGCTGGAAGATGTTTATTAAACTGATTCTACACATGGAAATGTGTAGTTTATAACCCAGGCTTCAGGAGAATATTTTGTATTTTACATTAATGTCATGTCAACCTTCCTCTCCTTTGTCTCTCCTTCTTTTTTATGTTGGATTTGGTTTCTAACAAAACCTAGGGACAAACAAGCCACAGCTGTCAAATTTTACCTGTTTTTAAGACAAGGTCTACTTTTACCAATTTTGGCTAGTTTTAGGATTCGAAGAAAAGCTGAGAAATATTATGTTCCCCTAGGTTTCACTCAGTATTCAATTCATTTGTAGAAAATGAGAAATGTGTTTCCAATATAAACTTGGCCTCTTTATCCAGTTGTGTGGCACAGAGTGCAGAGTGACAAGACCCTTCACTTAGGTCTTCACCTGAGTTAAGTGTCAAAATCAGATGGGACGAATCCAGATTTAGCTCTCTAGCCTTGTGATTAAACAATGGATTTAAAACTGTACATCCACTGAATCTTTCCCTAGCATTAAGCTTGGCAATGTTCACAGCTACCAATTTTATTCAGAAACTGTCCAGCAGTGAAAAGTTCATTATTTTAAAGTAACTCATGTCAGTTTGCCTGTAGTTTTATTCGATACGGCACTTGTGTTTTAAGGCTTCAGTGGCTGCCTGTCATTGTCATCCTGATGTAAAACTGATTTTTACTGGTATGACACATAGAAATTAATTCCTGAATGTAGATTCAGAAAGAAAAACTATGGGAAGAAGGTTTGGACAGAGGGCAAAATCCTGAAACTGAAGGGCTACTAATTAACACAGTAGCTGGTAAAGACACTGTGTTCCTAGGGAATTGTTATAAAGTACAATGAGTTTATCTATTACTTATATGAAGAGAAGGTTCAGGATTCACCACTGAGGTGGTGAATTTTGAGCTTTAACAGTTTTACTTGGGGTCTTAAAATTAATTCCATCTGTTTGTTGAGGTTGGACTGAGATTTTGTTCTGCAGAACCATCCAGAGATACTGGGTTGTTCTTTGGCGCTTCTGGAGTACGGAAGACACACAGACTAATAACAGTTGTCTCCGTATCTCTTGATGCCTCTGCTTGTTTTGAATCTGTCATCTGTCTTAGCTGCCTCTTCGGTTTCTCTGACTTGTCTGTGGACCCTGGGTGGGGTAAATGTCATTCTTCTTCAGTAGCACAATTGTTATAAAAGACCTACATGCAAGTATCTCTAGGTATCTCTTTCCCGCAGACAGATGATTCAGCACCTCTACTTTCCTGATGCCTATTTGTGATCAGGATTTTGATGAGGGAGAATCAGTTATAGTGCAGAAGAAATTAAGGGGAAACTGATGTAGGAGGTAGAGGGTAAACCTGTAATAGTACTGACTGCATTGGATTATACCTTCCCCTTACAATAACTCAAAAAGTTTATTTTTTGATTCAGGACTGCTACTGTTTTCTCAGTGGTGCTGATAAGTATTTATTTAGGTCTGTGATTGCAGTCACAGTCTCCTGACATTTCCTTATTCACACTATAGTATCATCTAGAAATCTAGAGTTGAGGGTCCATGTTTGCAGGAGCTGCACTTAAACACAAATAAAAGACAGCCTTTATTTCAACAATTTACTCACAAAACAATGAAACAAAAATTACAGGAAGTAATATGGCTTACTGTCATTTTGTAGAGCATACACAGTATTTAGGTGACTTACCCATGGTCATGCTCTTCAATGTCAGTTAAGACCTGACCTCAAACCAAGGACATTCAAACCCTGCACTAACTCCATGATAATATTCTAGTACAGTAGGGATGTCTACAAAAGGAGTCTTCAGTTGAGTGATGCCTGTCTACATTTAGCAATGTGTCATAATTTAGAACTGTCCTAGCATGAAATGGAAAGGGACCCACCAGCTGCTGAGTGTGCAATCAAGAGCAA
This sequence comes from Psilopsiagon aurifrons, assembly GCA_025447955.1. Lineage (NCBI taxonomy): Eukaryota > Metazoa > Chordata > Aves > Psittaciformes > Psittacidae > Psilopsiagon > Psilopsiagon aurifrons. The sequence goes on along the minus strand of JAOEHY010042550.1, from coordinate 1,956 downwards.
AACTAGCCAGAACTTCAAGCTAGATTTAAACTGTTCTACACCAATTATCTATCATACAGGAAATAAAATGCACAAAATTGTACTACTAGCCTTAATGCTACTTGTTTTTTTCTTCTGGCTATATGTATCCTCTCACTGTATCAGACAGTTTATAAAAAGGATATACAGGGACAAATAATATTCTTAATAAACTTCATTGCAGAGTTTATAGGTTAGTTCATTCAAAAATATAGATTTTAATTTTCTTTATTTTCTCAATGACCTCATTCTGTCTGTCATAGGGTGCTCAGCTGAGGCTGTAAGGCCTTACATATAGAATCATAGAATGGTTTGGGTTGGAAAGAACCTTAAGATCATCAAGTTTCAACCCACCTGCCACAGGCAGGGATACCACATGCTAGACCACATCAGCCAAGACTCCATCCAACCTGACCTTGAACACTGTCAAAGATGGAGCATTTATCACCTCTTTGGTCAACCTGTTCCAGTGTCTCACCACCCTCACAATAAAGAGCTTCCTCTTTATATCCAATCTAAACTTCCCCTGTTTAAGTTTGAACCCGCTGTTACCCTTTGTCCTATTCCTACAGTCCCTAATGAAAGTTGAATTTGACTGTTACTGTTGGCCAGGTGTTGGAAAGCAGATTTAAATACAAAGGTCCTCCTTTATTCTCATGTACTTTTCTGCACTTGCATCATGAACTGCTGCTTTTGGCTTTGCAGCGATTATATATAACATAAATCAGAATGCCTTTCAAAAAAAAAATTAAAAATAAGGTGACAGAAAATTGCAGTGAAACACCTTTTATAAAGAAATAGGATATCACTGAAACCTGATGAAATTGCTAGGGAATCTAACCAGAGGTTAATGCAATTTAATACACAATTTAATACACTTCTCTTACACTGAATATTATTACACCTTATTTCCAGCCACTAACAAGGTCAGTGACTCATGCTAGAGGTCTAAAGGAAAAGATTGTAACACTAAACATATGTATGCCTGCAAACATAAACTTTAGTCAAATTATACTTCTATAATAACTTCTTTAAACTCTAACACATTGCATTACTGAAATAATGCTGTACAATAACTATGTTGTAGTATTTTTCAGTACTGCCTTATTTCTCTACAATGCAGTTACAGCATGATTACTCTATAAAACATTTTTACAGTCCCCAAGGAGTTGGTAAAGGTTTCTCATGACACAGACTAGCAGCATTCATTTTAGAAGATGGTAGAGTCTTTCATCAAAACTTTGCAAGTCTTTGTAAACCACATAGTTGCTATGGGGAGAATTTATTCATTCTGTAATTTTTGGAAGATGTCCAAACTGAAAAGATTAGGGTGAAAAGTATACTGTATGTAACATAAACTTTCCTTAGTTCCATGCAGTAAGCATTTTCACCTGTATTTTACTGATAAAAAAGCTGTCAGGACAGAGAAATGAAGGTCTTCATTTTTGAGTATGGTCACTATTTCAGACAACTGTCTTCTCAGGTGCCAGATTTCACAGCCTGAAGCAACTGCTTGATGAGGATGACATACAGTCCCTTGGGAATTCCTTGCAGCCATTCACCCAAAGAAGACCCACCAGTCACACTGCACCCCTCGACCCACCAAGGGCCTACCTCTTTCCTCCCCCCCACTCCAAGGGGGAGGCGGGGGAATGGGGAGAAGAATCTAAACAATGTAACTCCCAAGGTTGACATAAGAACAGTTCAGTAACTAAGGCACTACGCAAATCACTACTGCTACCATCAATAATGACCTGGGAAATACAAGGGAAGAGGATACAACGGCTCACCACCCGACGACCAAGAGGTGAACTGAACTCTTCTGGGTTCCTGCCCCCAGTTTTTCCATCCTGGGTATGATGTGTTGTGGTATGGAATACCTCTTTGGTCAGTTTGGGTCAGGTGTCCTGTCTCTGCTTCCTCCCGGCTCCCCCTCCT
>JAOEHY010042548.1:0-12995 GCA_025447955.1 Psilopsiagon aurifrons | reverse complement strand
AATAACCGAGAGTAATGGCATGAAATTCACCCTGGTACAAAGAGATTGTATTTTTTTTATATAGTTCCTTTTTCCTGCTGAAAGTTAAACACACAGAATAAGAATCCCAGATAGTTTCAGCCATGCAGAATTTCAGTTCCTAGGCTGGCGTATAAAACTGATCACCCAAAGCATCTCTGTTCAGGGAGGGCAGAGTAATGTATCTACACAAGGACATTTGACACATTGTATTCCCACTGACGGAATAGTATTGCGCACATCTAAATGTAATTTAAACACTTGAGGTAAATGTCTATAACTAATTCAACCAAACTGTGTCTTCTTTAGTTGGGGGGGGGGGAAAAAAGAAAGAGAACCATAATTGTCTGAGAAATGGCTCATCTGATCTGTTTTAGAAGTCCGCTTCAAGGTAAGGCAAACATAGCCTGGATTCTGTTGATTAGATGGTCACTGATGACAGAGAGTTCAGGGCGAATAGGTCTGATGCAGGCAGGAACATTTCATGACAGAAATCCCATGTCTCACATATCTACATGTAAGAAAAATTTGGCCTTTCCTAATTGATTTATGTTTGTAAATCAGCTCAGCTGTAAAAATCACCAAACAATTCTAGATTGCTTTAAAACATGTAATCTTGAAAAGTAATACACTTATTATTTGGTACCAGATGAGTCAGCTGCATTATTTTTTCAGTCCAGTAGTTCTGTTGGTTTTATGCTAAAAATAAGCAATGAAAGCAAAAATTTCAGCACAGATTCAAATAAATGAAAGAGACTCATTCTATTGTCTGGGCTTTCAACAGACTTCTACTAATTTTTCCCAAATAACTCAGGGTCTACATCTTACTAATAAATCTGCCACGAAATATTGTTCCTTTTTCTACTGGTGAAAATGCTAGGCTGATTGAGAGTTATGAAACAAGAGGAGAAACAGAATATATACAGCCAAGTACTAAAAGTACTTCTTTGGTTTAGACACAAAAGGCTGTAGAATGAAAGGCTTAAGAAAGCAACCACAAATCCATTTTAGGTTAATAGCATCAATATATATCTGTTGAAAAACTCAGCCTGGTATTACAAACAATGAAACTATACTATCCTGTATGCAGTATTTGTGGCTTCTTAAAAATCTAGAAATTTATGTTTCATTGTTTTTTGGTTTTGTTTTTTTTTTTTTTTTCTCCACCATTTCAGAGAGAGAATATAGCCTATAGACTGTGATCTTTTCCACACATTTTATTTTGCTCTAGTTAAAAGTTGACCAGATTTCCACATAGTGTTCCCTGACAGAATAGGAAAAAATGGTTTATAGCTTTACTGATTTATACCTCTTGGAAAATGACAGATTTTTTTCAAAGCAAAAAATATAGACATTCCTGCTGGTACAGCCTTGCCCTCTTATAAAAACAATAGTTTATTGTTCTCATATGATAGTAAATCAAGATTTAAAAAAAATACTGTCCTATATCAATTTCAGGACTACATGCCTGCTAACTTATTAATTAACAATTTAACTGGCAGAGAAGGAAAATGCAGCTGAATAGAAACATTCCTTTATTTAAGCCCGACAACTTTATGTTTTTGAGACCTTAGCAACAAGAGGTTAATTTGCTTGGAAGTCTATATGTAGTCTATGATACCACACTTTTCACAGCTTCCTATAATACCTTATTCTTAGCATAGTTTATGAACTATTTGCTTAAGGAGAGAAATAAACAATTTGTAACAGCAGTGGAAAAAACTAGTGCATGATCATGACTTGCTAGCAGCAGCTTGCCCTAGTGATTTGGGAGCTAAGTACTTTCTCATCCCCTAAATAAATGATACAGGGACAGCATTTTAAGTCTGGCTACATATCTATGCACTCACTTTGAAAATACAGGCATAATATTTTATGAAACGCCAAGTTTTGTTGCTTTAGTTTGTGGTTTCTTCCCCCTGCAACGCCTGAGATATTTTTATGCTTTCAGTTTCTCAGTTAGAAACAGTACAATACCAAGTCTCTCTTGGAGACTTGCCACTTTTTATAAGTTACCACAGTTTCCATTGTTTGCAAGTTTCCATCGTTTGCAAGTTTCCATCGTTTGATAATGCCTCATTCAATTTCAAATTGGTACTGTTATTCTGGTATTTTATACTTAAGTATATTTTTCTGTCCTAAATCACAAAAAGGATTGCAAAATGTGTGAGTCTCCATCATTTCCTTGCATGCATGCGCACACACATGATCAAATGAATCTGAAATTAAAGAGTTGCAGATGCTTGCTCTATGTTTTGTATAAACAGTAAGCAGACACCAAAGCTGAGTAAATGTCATTTACTTACTAATAACAGCACTGACAATTTCAAAATCACTTCAGATTGATAGCATAGCAGTTACAAAACCACTTGTAAAGTAAGAAAAAAGATAAGTTTCCAGGTCTCAGACACATAACATGGTGTTCACGCATGCAAGCTGTCTTCACGACATCTAGCACAGAATGACAGGTATGCTGCTGACCAACGCTTTCACTGCTGACATCACCAAAATGCTAGAGAGCTCAGATCTTACTATCTGATTGCTATTTTGGTTTTGACAGACAAAAAGCATCTAGGAGGATAACATTTACACAGATGTAGCTGGGACAGAAGTTGAGAAATGCTTAATATTGGCTTAGACTTCTCTTCATACTGGTCAGCTTTTTCCACTCATCACTCTTAATCTGCTTCCGAATTCTAGTGTCAACAGCCTAGATTTGCCCCAGTTCTCCCAGGAAACTCTTGCTCAGGTAAATGCACTTTTCTCCTAGAGCCTGCCAAAGGCATTTTATCTTCCTTTTCTGACACTGTGGCACTTTTTAACCATTTTGATCTTGCACCACAAGTTACTCATCCTGAACAAAATTACCATCTTCAAATGTTTATGACTGGACCTCCCCCAGGTCTCTCTAGGTGCCCCTATAACTTCTGCATACACGCTGAATGACAACTTCAGTGTAATTCAGCCCCTCCCTGCTGTCTCCACTAGCTCATCCTAAGAAGCAGTAGCCATCTATTCCCAGCAGTTTTTCACACATTCTCTTAAATCCATACAATTTTAATTTCCCTCCCTTTAGATAGCCCTCAGCCACTTCTAATGTATTATTTAGGTCCTACCCACCCACTCTGCCTAATTCCTTATCCTTCCCTTAGCATTTTCTTAGTATGTACTGTTCTTCACATTGGCATAGCACTAATCAGCTCCAAATATAATAGTTTTATGTTAATATTTAGCTAAATTGTACATTCTCAAATACTATATTTAAAAAGTCACAAAGATTAAAGTTTTAGTACACATACTTAAGTCATACTAATTCCCAAGGCCTCAATGCCTGACTCCAGGAGATCTTCACTGATTCGCTCTCTTGTGAATCCTTTCGCCAGGGTGTTAACATGTCCTTTGCAACTGGGCCAAGACCTCTCCCAAAAAAGCTGTGTGCACGCAGTCTAGGAAAAAGAAAGGGGAGGGGGGGGGGAAGTGAATATCAGTCAATTACAATTAGTAGAATTGGGCTAACAGTAGATGATGAGAATCTTCAATCTGAAGGAGATGTAGTCCAAACTGATCCATAGAAAGCTGATGCTCTTCCTATTGTCAAGTTTGAGTAAGTTAAAGATGGAGCTTGTAAAAACAGGTGATTTATCTTTTAACTGTCCTATCCGCATCTCAGTTTTTCTAAACAACTTGCATACATTGCAATAATGAGTTCATAAAACAGCTCCCATTGGAACAATACAAACTCTATGTAAGAAATTAACAAGCATAATATCTGCTGACTTTTTCTAAGATAAAACAGCAGTGAGAACTCTTAGACTTCCCTTTTTGGTGGCTGCAGTTCAAGTAGGTGTAAAGAGGAAACATTTTAATTTAAATCGATTTGCGAATATGAGATTTGGTTTAGATTTTTCAGCTGTAAAGAGGAAGGCAGCGATAATGTGATTCTACCCTTACTGTGCTAGATTACAGATGCACAAAATAGAGTGACTTCATTGAATATAGACTGTATCCAAATTTCCTTTCGTCTGTGTAGTCTCATAGTATTTTCATTTCTATAACAGCTTAAGTTAGCATTTAATTGCAGTCAGATATCTAGGGTTAACTCCATTGCTTACTTATATTATTATCAGTATAACAGCAGAATTTCAACTGTTTCCTTTACAACAGCATAAACCACAAAAGTTTGCATCTGATTTTTTTTTTACCCCAGCATAAATGTTATGCCTTCTATAAACTTAGATTTAAAGGGTGTATGTGAGGGTGTTTATAAATAGTTTTTATTTATAAGTCAACAATTTTATGTTATAAGATTTTAGCAAAATGCAAACTGTAGAAGACTTTAATTTCCCTTAAAAGCATTGCACATGATTTCACTGGTATATATTAAATAACTGAAATCTTCTCAGGCTTGTAGTTTTCTTGGAGGGTTGTGAGGATGGAAGGAAGTTGGTTTATTTTTCAAAAACACGTTTTTTTCTTTTGGAGGGGAAGTTGTATGAACAGCTTCGTGCATAATAACACAATTTTATCAAGTCAGGTGTGAAGCCCTCTCTATTAGGAAAGATTCCACCGTCGCTGAAAGCATGACTATTGTTCTGCTTACTGAGTTTTGGCACATTGCTGTTTCTCTCACAAGACAGCCCAGCAAATAGTCTCCCATCCTAGAGACTGGCAGTTCTTTTCAGAAGCAAGTTGAAACCGGAAAATCAATAGACAACTCTTTTACCTTAAATCCTGTCTTTTGCAGCCTCCTTGGTTTGGTGGTGGTACTAGTAATTTTCAAATATTCTCTGTGGGTGTGCACGAATATGTGAGACAAAGAGGAGAGACTGACATGGAAAGAGACTGGAAGCTTCTTGATTAAAAAAAAAAAAAACACCTGAAAAACAGTCTTATGCCTGAAGTAGGTAAGAAATGGGGAAAATAGTAGAAATTCAATCTACCTTACAAAATAATAATTATTTTAAATTAATAGCCTGACATTAGCAAGGTCACCAGTTGTTTTCTAATACTGGCAACCCTACAATATAAAAGAGATTTTTTCCCCTTTTGAATCAGTATCTGAAGGGATGAGTAGTGCAGCTGAAAGTATATAACTTCCAAATAATTTTTTAGCCTTTCATCCCAAAGTTACCTTACTCAGCAAGATAACCTCCCTCATGCCCTGGAATGTGCAACCTTAAGCCCCATCAGTTGAGATGAAGAAAGCAATTCTCTCTTACTGTAATTTTCATGGGTATGATCACTCGTTAATCCTATCAGGACACCAGTACACAAGCAAAACTTATGTTTTTCCTCTCTTAGACAATTTTTAATCTACTATCACCCCACCTAACAATCCTCTCAAAGTGTGAGGAAAAAAAGGGGAAAAAGAACAAGTTTAAGACTAATAATTTACCAATACAAGAAAATCTGTTTACACTAGTATCATTTCCTTTGACTAATGCAATTTCATGCTGTTGCTACAGGCTTTCGGGAACTTCTGTGCAGCCCATCAAAAAACCTGAAAACTAACTAAATTACTTTTTTTTTTCAAGGAAGTGAAAGTTCAGACTTAGCACTGAAGTAAAACTAATCATGAGTTAGTAAAATAAATAACAAAACATTTAATAGGCAAAATCCTAAAAATCAAGAGCTTGTCTACTTCGAATAAATGCTGAAAGATCACATTAGTACTGAAAACCTTCACTACAATTTCCACCCGCATGTTATCCTCTGTCTCCTCACATCCTAATCCTTCTAACATGCTCTACAAACCATAGTAATATACATATATTATACCATTTTTCTGAGAAATTGTTGCATGACTACTGTCTTCAATTTTTATTTTTAATCATTTGAGTCCAGGACAAACAGGAATACGAATTTGGCCTATAGCTTAAAGATAATCTCTGAAATATCCTTGCATTGGTGAAACTGTACCTCAAATAACTTCCATAAATGTTGGGTGTTGGGTTTTTTTTAGTTTTTTTAGGTTTTTTTAGGTTTTTTTTAGTCTTATATATGCAGAATGTCATACAACAAAAAATGTTTACTATTTACTGCAATAAACCATAATTACTGGTATATTATTGTAAAAAAAATACGTTATGTTTTGAACAAGAACTGACGCATTGCCTGTTGAACTAAAATAGACTAGGTTTACAGGTCACTTATGCCTAAGCAATTATTTATGAAGCTATCATTTTCTTGCCTGCTAATTACCACCAGCTAGCTGAGATCACACATCTGACTGCATGAACAATCCCCATCGTTTAACTCTAGTTTAGGCAAAAAAAAGTTATCTAAAATACCACAGGAAGTATTTTGAAACTCAAAAATTTCACAATGAAACAGCCTAGAAGTGCTTATAAAGACAGGATAGGTAGTCACTGCTAATTAGGTAAAGAAAGACAATTCAGTTCTTACCAACTCTACTACAACATCTTCATAGATGTTACTTGAAGATTGTTTGGCCATTTAGGGGGATCTTGGCAGGCTCAAGAGGTGTGCCAGCACAAACCTCGTGAAGTTCAAAAGGCCAAGTGCAAGGTCCTGCACGAGGGTTTGGGCAATCCCAAGGGCAAATATAGGCTGGGCATAGAAGGGATAAAGAGCAGCCCTGAGGAGAAGGGTGTGTTGGTTAATCAGAATCTTTACATGAGCTGACAGTATGTCCTTGCAGCCCAGAAAGTCAACCATATCATAGTTGGCTGCATCAAAAAGAACGTGACCAGCAAGTTGAGGGAGGCATTTCTCTTCCTTTACTCCACTATCATGAGATCCTACCAGGCATACTGCATTCAGCTCCGGGGCCTCCAGAACATGGGCATGTTGGAGTGCATCTGGAAGAAGGCCGCAAAGATGATCAGAGGGCTGAAGCACCTTTTGTACGAGGGCAGGCTGAGTTAGACCTATTCAGTGTGAGAAAAGAAGGCTCCAGGGAGACTTTAGAGCAGCCTTTCAGTACCTAAAGCAGGCTTACAAGAAGGCTTGAGAGGGACTTTTTACAGGGTCATGTAGTGATAGGTCAAGGGGTACAGCTTTAAACTGTAAGAGGGTAGATTTATATTAGATATTAGGAAGAAATTCTTTACTGTCAGGGTGGTGAGGCACTGGAACAGTTACTCAGAAAAGTTGTGGATGCTCCCCCCTGGAAGTTCCAAGGCCAGGTTGGATGGGGCTTTAAGCAACCTGGTCTAGTGGAAGGTGTCCCTGCCTATGGCAGGGAGTTTGAAACCAGATGATCTTAAAGGTCTCTTCTAACCAAAACCATTTGATGATTCACAAATAAAGTCAGTTTCTGTTTCTAATACAAATGCATTAACACAAAAGCCATAGGAAGCTTCCCAAGCTAAGATCTTAGACTATGCCTACATGTCAGTGTTAATATGTTTTCAGATATTTCTGACAAGTAATCTGAAATAAGATAATTGCTTTGAAAAACTTCAGCCATGTTACACAGTACTTGCACCTTATGACATACGCTGGTTATTAACTCTCCCAGTTGAAATAAAATGCAGGTAAAAAGTCACACAAAGTAGCAAAGTTGTGTGATTCAATTTTAAATACGGTAAAATAACACCTAAATGCAGCTTGAGATCAAATAACAGCTTCCAAAGCATTTATTAGTATTTCCAATCACTACTAAGCTGACAGGAATAATTGCCTGCATTGGAAAAATTTACTGAAGGAGTGCAACAAAACTGACTTCCCAAAGATAGGGAACCTTGACAAGGACTATCCAGCTTCATAACTGCAGCAATTGTTTATATTATGCCATACCTCAGAAGCTCCCTGTGTTTTGGTGCCTATTCTGTGCTGATACTCCTAATGAAAGATATCATGAGGATTGCAAGTAGAGGATATATTAAGCAGGTTTTTGGTTCAATATAGCAGCAAAACCAAACCAACACAGACTACACGTATTGGTTTACAAATATGCAAAAATCTCCTGAATTAACCATCAAGCACTTCCCTGTTTCAGTCACTATATAGTGCAGAATGGAGTGCTACTTGAAGAACTGCCAGCTAGCCCCTTGCGGAGTTCAGTCTGGAGCTTGCGTGCCTGAATCACAGCAAGTCTTTACCTGATGTGATTAGCCCTGCACCTCATACATACAGCCACCAAATTAACATGACTTTACAGACTATAAAGAAATGTGTGACTGAGTAAGCATGTCTTTCCAGTGTGCTGATGTTCTACAGAAACATCAACTTGATGACTCAGCATGAGCTCGGGGACTCATAATATAGCATGAGATAACTGTGCTGTGTAGATTTGCTAGGATACATGTCCTAGGGAAAAAAAAAAAAAAAAAATCCAGGAGTAAAAATTAAAATTAACAGTTCCATTTGCTTAAAAAACAACAATAGCAAAAATCATCAAGAGAAAATAAAATATGAAACGTAAAAGTTAAAAAAAAAAAAGCTACATTTTTTCTAGGCTGTTCTCATTTTAGGTGGTTTCACAGTGGTATAATTCTAGTGACTTATCACTTTATAAAGGGGAAAACAAGCTCTTGTGCAGATAGATGATGCTGAACAAAATTCTCATAGATGAATAATGCTGAACTTTTGGGAGTTTAATTCCATAGTTACCTCCATGGCAACTCCTCTGGGGCTTTAAAATATTGGCTGTTTTCCATTTCTATGTAAGCCCCTTCAAAATCCTACTTCTCTAAAGAAAATACACAGAGAAATAAACATGACAAGGGAGAAAAAGAATGCCACTCTAGGACATTTACCAAAAGGAAAGTGCAACATCTGTGTAAATGAAAAAACAGTTGAAGGAGAACTGTGGAGGTAAACAAAAGGAATAAAAAGTGTGTTCAAAGATATTGTGCTGGACAAAATCATAAGTTATCTTTAATTTGCTCCAGGATAGTGGGGAAAACATGACAGGAAGACAGCAATCTTTTATTCCTATGGTAAATAATGAATATGTACTAGAGCTAAGTACTCATGAGATTATATTATTGAATGAAGAGTAAAGTCGGTGAAGAACATTTTGAGTTTTAACATTATTCCTCTAACATTTCAAGGAGGTTAACTTCTCTATGTAGATAAGCATTAACTGTAGGTACTGCTGGCACCAATCAGTAAACAATAGTACACTGATTTTTGTTTCTTTCAACATGTGCAAGAGAGGACACATATTACACAATAAGCTAGCTTTACTAAACTGAGCAATTCCAAATAATAAACAAACTCTACATTTCAAAAAAGCTGTACCATCCAAGATGAAGCAAAGAGCTAACTGTGAATCACAACAAAGTCTTTTTTTTTTTTTATTACTTAGGTTTGTGACTCCGTCGTGGTAAAAGAATACAGCAGATAATACTTCCTTTCACAGACAAGGGAGGAACAAAGCTGGCCAACTTCAAAATAGGACATTGGGGAAATTTCAGCTAACTATCTAGTAGTGAAATTGTGAAAAGCCTTCTACAGGCATGAGAACTCCCCTGGCACTTGATTTCTGAGCTACTGCTGCTTTCTGAGCATACCAAGATGGGTCTTAGCAGTGGGAGTCTCAGAACTGAGATCGCTCACAAGCTGTATTAAGATCTCTCTACATCTGAAGGGCTGAGCTCTACAGTATACCTATCTTGTGCCTGCTCCACTGATCTGCACAAAAAAAGGGCTGGATGAAAGACCCTCACTAGAGTAAGTAGTCTTTCTGGAACACAGAATGCACAAGATACTATACAAAATATGCTTGGTTGTGGGGTTTTTCCCCCAACATGATGACATGATTAGCTGATGAGGTAGAGTGTCTGGAGAAGAGTAAATAGCAGGTTTGCAAAGCAACAGATTAATATGACACACAGAAGGCTGCAAAAAAAAAAAGAAAATTGGAGGGAGGATAGAGGGGTTGGGGTGGGTGTTGAAGGCCACCATTCTGAGAAAGGGAAAGCCCCAGACTGAGGACAGGGGAAAGCACCACTGGTGCAGCACTCCCCATAGGCTTGCTAGTCAGAGAGGGTGGGTTGGTTGGGAATGGTACTTAGAAATAGAACACAGCAGATAGCTAGCTTTATCGCTAGAAGTCAGATAAGATTGATTAGTACTGCACTCAGGCCAGGTTAATTAGCTGCTCTAAGCATCCTGGCTCCACTATTTCTGTATGGAACATCACCCATAGTGATTTGTTTATATGGGGGCCATGTGACCAGTCAGGGGAATAAACCAAGTCTTGCAAATCTTAGGTCAGCATGAAAAACACTGGCACATTATCTAGAAGTGAAATCCAACTCTTCTCACACCACACTGCACATGCCTTTTTCTATTTTAATTTTCGACAGTATCAAATGGGACAAATATTAGCACTACACTGTTTCTGTCAGTTAAAAGATCTGTAAGACACAAACATGAAATAAAACGCGGAAATCCAGTTCAGAGCTCAACGCACCTCATTATAGTACAAGATTATAAAAATTCATGCTACCAGCGTCATCAGGTACCTACTGCAATATTCATCACTCACCATTTGACTTCTGATTTTAGAAGATAGCTGCCTTGTTCTTAGTCACTGTGCAATTCTATTATAACTTCTTCCCTGCCTTACTCTTCACCTTTGTCAGCAGGTCATTTTCATTTGGGCTATTTAATGAATTTTTTTTCATCAGCAGTATCCTGACATGCCAGAATGTCAAGCACATTACTTGATAAGGTTCCCTAAGGGGCACTGTGACCATGTTAACACTACATACTGTGCCTCTACCGGAACCTACTGCCAGAACCTTAACTTTCCTTGAAGTTTTACTTGGTCAAGACCTGAGCCCAAGAATTTGTTTCCCTCAGCTAGCACGGCAGAAGGCTCCACTCTTTCACTGCCAGAAGTACACTACCACAGCAAGATGAATACCTGTTCAGCTATTTCATTTATACAAATATGTCAGCTGTAGGAGATAACTGTCAGCACATTACATTGAAGACTGTTTTCAGTGCTAATTATTGCTAAATAACAGCCAATAATTTCTTCCAAACTTCACACAATCTCCAGACGCCTGTGACCTGATCCCACTAACAACCACTGCAAACCCTTCTTTTGTTCCAGTTTAGCAGCCAATTGGGTAGCAGAACTTTTGCACTAGAATCAAGCCTGGTAACATTGACCAAATGATCTTCTTTTCACCCATCACTCCTTAGCAAATGCACCACACAGACATTTCTCCTTCAGTGAGACATTTAAGACTAATTACTACCTAGCACTTTGTTATCTCACAAAGCTGAACCAAGTCCAACACGCAGGAAGACAGCTGAGGATCTGTGCTTCACCACATTATGTTCAGACACAGAGCTTGTCCCATGCACTTCAATTTCAAGACTTACACGCACCCTGTAGGTTTAGCACCTGATATTTCCTAGTTAGTGAAAGAAACATGCCCAAGGTCTAGTTCTTCCCAGGACCAACAGGTATACTGATTCACTAATCCCTTCTTAATGTTTACTTTAAAGTATAGAGAACTGTGGCAGCAAATTTGTACCATTTGTGTTTCCCAGCCTGACACAAATGCATGTACAGTATTACAACACAACTCAGATTTTCCTTTATACTTTAAGGACCTCTTTACTTTTATGTATTCCATCAATTCCTTCTGAATGGAGATTTGGGCATGGGGTGGGATGGGGTGCTCCTGTCCCTTCAGGATACATATCTGGCAACAGATACATCTCTGGGACCTTTGAATCAGAACTAGGTCAGGTCCTGCTGGTACCGTGTCATGGTTACTGAAATGTGCCTCCTAAATTGTGGCCACCAGTCCTTTACCTTTCTGGGAACAACACTCTTGCCTCAATTTCCTTTCATGTGCCTATGCTCCTAATATGACAGCCACAGCAACTTACAAAGGTTTTTCAAATACTTGAAGGTAAAATTCACTAAGAATTCTTCCTCCCATGCCATTGTAACCTTATCAAGACATTTCACTGAAAATGTTAAAGACTCTTACCTTTTCACCTAAATGCTACAGAACAAAATAATATATTGTTTATGCCATTAGGAGCTATATTTGTATAGAATCATATAATCATAGAATAGTTAGGGTTGGAAAGGACCTTAAGATCATCTAGTTCCAAGCCCCCTGCCATGGGCAGGGACATCTCCCACTAAACCATATCACCCAAGGCTCTGTCCAACCAGGCCTTGAACACTGTCAGTGATGGAGTATTCACAACTTCCCTGGGCAACCCATTCCAGTGCCTCACCGCTCTTACACTGAAGTATTTTTTCCTCAGATCCAATCTAAACTTCCCCCATTTAAGTTTAAACCCATTACCCCTTCTCCTATCACTACAGTCCCTAATGAAGAGTCCCTCTCCAGCTTCCCCCATAGGCCCTCTTTAGATATTGGAAGGCTGCTATGAGGTCTCCATGCAAGAGAGCCTTCTCTTCTCCAGCCTGAACAGCTCCAACTTTCTCATCTTATCTTCATATGGAAGGTGCTCCAGTATCCTCATAACCCTCATGGCCCTCCTTTGTGCTTGTTCCAAAAGTTCCATGTTGTTCTTATGTTGAGGACACTAGAACTGCACACAATACTACAAGTGAGGTCTCACGAGAGCAGAGTAGAGGGGCAGGATCACCTCCCTCGACCTGCTGATCACGCTCCTTTTGATGCAGCACAGGATACTGTTGGCTTTCTGGATTGCAAGAGCACACACTGCCGGCTCAGGATCATTTTCTCATCACCCAACACCCCCGAGACCTTCTCCCCAGGGCTGCTCTCAAGCTGTTCTCTGCCCAACATGCAGCTGTGCCTGGGATCGTTCCCACCGTGCTCTAGGACCTTGCACTTGGCATGGTTAAACTTCATCAGGTTGGCATCAGCCCACCTTACAAATGTGTCAGTGTCCCTCTGGATGGCATTCCTTCCCTCCAGACTATCAATCTGTCATGGGTTCAGCAGCAGCATTCATTTTTCCCCTTCTCAGTAGCTGGTGCAGCACTGTGTTTTTGACTTGTGGCCTGAGAACAGCGCTGATAACACCAATGTTTT
>JAOEHY010042546.1:0-66687 GCA_025447955.1 Psilopsiagon aurifrons | reverse complement strand
CCTTGTGCCGACCTGCCCCTCCGCAAGCCCTGGTTACCCAGGGCAGCCGGCCAGGGCACGCTGCGGAAGCACCCGCACCCGTCCCGCTTCACGGCTGCACCTTGCACAGTGCCTTCCACCTCTGCTCCCCGGGGATGGAGCTGTGCCGAAGTGTCCTGTCCCCTCCGGCTGGTCTGTGCATTCCCGGCTCATGAGGACTTGGGCTGCTGAGGCTTCATGCTCCTCGCTGTTGTTTCCCTTCTTCTTGGTTGCCGACTGCATAAGCGCCGTGGAAAAAACCTTCCTCTCTCGGGTGGGAGGCCCCCGAATTGAAAATGAACGTGAATTTGAAAAGATGTGAAAATGAGGGCTGGATTATCTCTTGTTGTAAATCAGTGTCTGCATTCAGTCTGATGGAGCCAAGCATTTTTTTGGTGGCTGAAGATGCAGCTCCGTGTAACAAGGACACAGCTCAAATAAATGAACTTGAAACATAAATAAAGTCACCTAACAGAAAATGGGAGTTTTGGAATCATTGTTCTTCCACATTTGGGAATGTTACATGTAAAAGTGAGTATATGAATGCTCAGGGCCAGTGCAAGTGTGTGACAGCTGGGACATCAAAATGCCTGAGTGGGCAGTAGGTGAAAAAGAAATGTTCCCTATCCAGAACGTGGTCAGTCTAAGACCAGTGTCCTCATCAGGGTTCCTGTGATATAAAGGTGAGATGTGTTTCCAGCATGCGGTGCCAGCAGGTCCCAAGGCACACTGTGGGATCCTCTGCCTCTAGTGTGCTGACCTGGGAAGCTGGAAGAGTTGGGATGTGAGGAGAATTGGAACTCGTGGGAGGTTTCTTGCAGGTCTTGTGTCTGAAGGCTGTGGTCACAAATGACTCGGAATGATGTCTCATACCCTTCCAGTCAGGTTTCCTTCAGTGATAACCACTGTAAGTGATTAACCATCAGGCAGGAGTATGGTTAAAATAATTGCACTGGAGTATCACTCAATATGTGACCAAAAGCCACAACCCCAAACCCTTCAGATTTAAGGAGTTTTCATCCACCAACACGTTGTGTAAGCACTGCAGTAGCAGCGATGGGCGCAGATGATTGTGCAGGGTAGGGGCTGCCCTGAGTGTGTTACAGTGAGGTATAACCCCTCCACCAGGTTTAGAACCATTTATATCTCATTGACAAATACCCGATCCTGCACCGATGCTCTTGGTTATGCAGCAAATCACACAGAGCTATTCGATATCACATAAAGCCATCACAGCCTGTGGGACTGTCACGTGGTCTTTAAAAAATGTGGTTGTTTTTTTTAACCCAAACATTCCTTGGGCTAATCAAAATATTGAGAAGATAAAAACACTGATGTGCTTCAGCTGTCATTGCTCAGCCTGGGCTCTGCACCCAGCGGCAGCGGGTCTGAATGGGGCGCTTAAAGAGGGAGATGGATGGGCAGCAAAGAGGCAGGAGAACTGTCCCCCAGGCCTGCCAGTGCCTGACCCAGGCTGGTGGCTGCCAGTGGATCCCGGCTGTTGAGGAAAAGTGGAAACTTGGCACGTGAGTTCTGTATTTCAGAGCTTAATAGCACAAATCGACAGCCAGAGCGAGACTGAAGGCTCGTAATGCGAAACAGCCTGAGTGACAGCCTGGTGAAAAACACACACATGGATCTGCCGCCGAGCTCTGGGTAATGTAAGTTCTCCCTCGCCTTATGAAAGGGACTGAACCAAGAGACATCTTTAATCCAGATGAGATGGGCCTGTGCTGGTGTGCATTTCCTCATGGGACATTCAGTTTTGGGCATGAAAGTGCTGTGGAAAGACAGTGAGGGACAGAGCAATGCTACTATTGGCAGCGAGCGGGTGGCAGCAAGAAACCAAGGCCTCTTCCCACTTGAAAACGTTGGCATAGAAGCAGTGCTTGGGTACTGGGATGCCTGCGTGGCTGCGGGCAGGCAGCTGGGGAGCAGGGAGCTCACTGTGCACTGTAGGTGCCAATTTGAATTCACACAAACACTGTTAAATCAGATGACTTCATTGATGGGTCCAGAGGGCTGAAGTGCAGCCTGTAGGGAAGATGGACTGTAAAGCAGAGGGAAAGCTCCCTCTAGCAGATGCCATCTAGTCCCTGGAAAGTGAAGTGAGGGTTTGCCTGGGGAAGAATATCCATGGGCAGGCTGAGGGGGATGTTGCTCCAGGGATGTGGTAAATCAGTAAGTGGGCCTGATGGTGGTGCTACTGTAAGGGAGGTGAGTTCCTTTCATAGCTCCTTTCCTGTGAAGTTTCACAGCTCACACCTCAGCTTTTACCTCCTGTTCCTCTTCCCTTCAGTGACAAAGGCAGACTCAGCATGTGTGAATTCCCAGCCCCTCACCAGTGCCAGGGGAAATATATTGAGCCCAAGCTCTCCAGAAGAGGGTTAAATTAACACACTTTCCACAGCATTTGTGATACAACATGGTCAGGTAGTGTACCTTGGCTGATTTGAGGAGTCAGTAAGCTGCTGTAGCTCATCATCTGATGTTCTGCCTCTCTCCGGCCCCACAGATCCTATGTTCCTCACTGCATGGCTTCAAAAGGGGGTTGCTGCTGTCCCCACTGTGTGGTAAGGACTCTTTTGGGGAGGTGTTTCAAGGATCTGTTGGCTTCAGTTACAGTGCTGGCAGATGAAGGGCCTCCTGGTCTCCCTTACATCAGACTGTCAGCAAATATGCACAAGAGTTGCCCATGGCCACCATGCCCCTTCAGTGCTCAAGGCCAAGGAACTGTGTCTGGGACTGAATTTGCAATGTCCTCACTGACACTGCTGGTCGTGTGCCTGTCTCCTGCCATGGCCATCGCGACTGACCATCCCATGTGCTGTCTACTGAACTGTATATGGTCAACCTCACTATATCACTGTGCAGGCACCTACACTTGGTGTTATGAGTCCTGAAAACAAAATACTACCTAACTGAACACAGCACTTGCAGAGGCTGGGTGGTCCAGATGACTGAAATGAATAGTCATTGACTGTACCTGGTCGACTGTGAAAACCCCCTCATTTTGGATGAGTGCCATGAGGTAACACCCTTCAAGAACAGTGTGAGAACTGCTGGATAAGGAAGGGGGAGAAAAAGATACTGTATGATATAAAATGTCACAACATAAGTCACTTTATATGCTTTATCTCAGAAGTGAGGAGCACATAGAGGTGGGAGCACCACTGGCTTTATGTCAGAACATCACTTGGGTCTTAGACCCCATTTGCCCCAGCAATTAAAAGGTATTGGTGCTTACCTGCTTGTCCACTGTACTGTCAATCCTGGTACTGCTCCAGGATTCTGGAAGCATTGTCTCTGACAAGACTGATAGCTTGTCAGAGGAGTGTAGCTGGTGGAGCCCCATCTCCCCTCCTCAGCTCGCTCCTGCTTGCGCCCGCTCCCAGGATGCTGTTTTATCTTTAAGCCTGCGGGTTGCTTTAAAATTATCTGGGATGAAAACCTGGCTCCACTGAAGTCATTGGCAAAGCTCCCATTGACTTCAGAGGAGCCAGGATTTCACCCTAAGACGCTTTGTAGATTATTGGTGAATGGAAAGCATACGTCTGGCTTCTTGAGGGTTATTATTGTTGGTGGTGACCTCTGCTCTGGTGAGCATTGAGCAAGGCAGATGGCTAAAGCTTTCCCTGCCTCTTCCCCTGCTTCCTCAACAGGGGCTTTGCTTTACAGCTCATCATCTTGGATGCTGCTTATCAAGGAATACCTTCCCGTCGCCTGCCAGTGGAATTTAATGCCTGTTTGCCCACATTCCCCTTCCCCCAACACCAAGCAGATCAGCAGATAGGAGACAGAATGGCTGATTAGCTTCTAACTCCAACCTCTTAGCTATAAGCTGCAAATGCACACACAAGGGTCTTCTCTTAATAAGAAAGGAAAGGAAAAAAAGAGTAACTTTCTCCTGCAGGCAGCCCAAGTCTTCTGTGATCTGTGGGTCCTTTATCTAAATGAATCACAACATGAATAGTAACCACCCTCTTTTTAAAAGAACTGGTTAGAGATCTCTATTTCCCCGCTTCTCCTAGGCTGGGGCTTTCCTTCGCATCTACATGTTTTACCACCAGCTTGGTGTAACGGCTGGGTCAGGATTTCTGAGTTCTGCAGCACCTTGTGTGACAGACTGGAAATTCAGCGGCTGCTTTATTGAAACTCAAAGCAGAAGCAGAAATGTATAATGTGTAGTCTGAATGATGGGACATGGAAATGGAGACAACAGTCCAGTTTCCCACCTGCTATTTGTTTTTTAATACTGAATCCTGTTTATTTTACACTCTGCCACATTTTCACTTTTCAATATCCTGCCCAGTTTTGTACTGATGATGTTCAACTGCACTGAAGCCTTTGCCAAGACGTGGCAGTAAGGGTCTGTAGGACATTCAGTTTTGTGCATTAAAGTGCTGTGGAAAGACAGTGAGGGATGGAGCAATGCTACTATTGAACACCGGGCAGTATTTTTCAGAAGGGCCCAAAGAGCCTAAATTCTGCTGACTCTCCTAAGAGCTTGTCATGGGGCCCTTTCTGCCTCTTCAGAGAAACAGAGTGAAACCAGCAGCCCTCTTTCCTCTGAACACAGTTGTTTATCGCTGCAGAAGTGCCCAGGTTGGTTTAGCTGAGATGAGTGCTACGAATTACTGGTTCCAATCAGGCGGGTTGGACATTAAGGTCCTTTTCAACCCAAACCATTCTATGATTCTGTGATGTATGAAATGGAGTAAAGGCTCAGAAGACTGATTGAGTTATCTTGGTTCAGCAAATCACAGTGCATCAGCTGAGTTGAATGCTTTCTGGTTGTTTTTCCTGGTGGTGGAGCCAGCCATGTGGCAGAGCTGGCTCACTGGCCTGGAGCAGGGAGGCAGTCCCATGTTTTGGAAGCAGTGAACCATTAAATTGGCTCATCCACTAAATTGGCTCAGCCAAATTGATCATTAAATTTGAATTATTACATATAATAATGAATAATGTGGCAGCTCACCTCATATGTACCTACCCGTCTGTGGGTGCATTTCAATGGGTATTACAGAGAAGGAGCTTTACACAAACACTTCTGATGGGAACTAAGAGCAGAGTGAGGAGGTGATCCTGGCCCAGCTTGGTGTAAACCATCATAGGGGGTTGTGTGACTGAGGCTTGATTTGGCTGATCACTTCTAAGGGGTCTTGTCCTGTGTTCAGCAGCAGATGAGTGGCCTTTCAGATAGTTAAATAAACAGAGCAGTTCACACCTCCCACAACTATGGTTTCCAACTCTTTACTTCCCCAGGGAAAATATCCCATTGCTGGCTTGCACCTGGCTTTTTTCCAAGACTACTTTGTGACTCTGGAGAGCAGGAACTAAATTAAAAGCCAAAACATAATCAGAAAGCCAGCTGAGTGGCTGAAGGACAGTTCTGCAGCAGGGAAGAGGAAGGAGAAGTGCAGACCAAACACCATGATAGTGGGTGAAATGAAGGGCTGGCTGTCTTCTAAAAGAAGAGTTGTGCTGTCTCTATTGCAGGGAAGCTTTCATTCCCACAGGGAAGGTAAAGATACCATAGCTCATTTCTTGATGGCTTCAGGTGCTGTGTCCCCTGGTTTCACTTAGGTAATTTAGTACAGCTGGTGCACAATCTGTGTAAGACCATTCACACTCCTGTCAGTATGTTGCTGCACTAGCACAGGTAAGGGTCTCCCTAGTCTTCTTATGCTCCCTGGGTAGTGGCTTCAAGGGGTTTATTTTATTGCTTATACTAAATCAGTTCCTCTGCTTGATAGCTGATGCTCTGGATTCCCTAACATCTTTGTTCAGTGCTCTGTCAAGTCAGAATTGTGCCACATCAAAGAAACATTTGGTTTTGAAACCTGCATATTCTACTGCTTGCAATACAAGTGTGTTGAATTTACACTGAGGTTTCTCAGCCCTGTTTGGAGCCAGTGCTTTAGGAGCTAAATTGTATTAGTGATAAATATCCTTTTCCATATCAGAATCTGCAGCTAATGTTTCCAGGTAAATATTCTACACCATGTACCATAGCAAGAGGAATAATGCCACAGTCTTGTCATTATTGCTCAACAAAGGTCACAGAAACATTGAGAATGAGGGCAGGCTTTTTACCTACCATTCATCTCTTCTCTGAGGCCCTTTGGTACCCCAAATCTGAGCCTGATGACCAACGCAGAGATGTCTGAATGATCTGCAACAGCCTTTTCAAGCATAAAAGTTTGCTGAGATGCAGGGAGAAATAAGCTCTTATGGAAAATAAATCTCTCTTCTGTAAGGATTGTAACAATGCGCTCGGTGAAGGCAGATTTGTTACACAGCCATTTGGCATGCTGTAAGGAAACAGCAAGAGTAGGCTCATAGTTACTACTGCAGGTGAAGAAATCCTTTAAATTAGGGCATGTTCCCTTCTCTTAATGTTTTTCATCAAGTTGCTGAGGTCTCAAATTGATTTCTGTCAGAGTAAGGATGGGCAGTTGGATTAGATGCTCCTTCCACCAGCACTGAAGTGCAGGCTGGATTCAATGTCCTCCCTTAGTGCACCTTTTAACATAGTGGTGCCGGTGTTTTTGTTACTACAATGATAACCAAAATGCCAAATAGGGATAGACTCCCTGGAGGTTGTCCTAGCTAGTAGAGGACAGGAGTAACTTGAAATGTGCTGTTAAAGGAGGACAATACTATGTAAAATAAAGCAATGGATAAAGAAAACAGAGAATCGCAATGGATAAAGAAAACAGAGAATCTGGGGGCTCTCATCTAAAGCATTTAACTATGAGAAAAACGTTCTCTGCTACCAAACTTCAGCGTACTGTCTGGCAAGCAAATGTGCAGATTGCTGGTGCTCCCAAGTGCGCTTTGGATAGGAACAGCTTCACCTGCTTTCCATGGTGGGATGGTGAAAGCCTCAGTGGATCTGGATGAGATGGTCAAAGCACAGAGACAAGCTGCAGAAAGGCGGCTAACAAGCCTCTGCAGCTGACCTGCTGCCTGGTGCATGCCAGTGAAGAGGGGGGAGAGAGCACAGCCACCCATCATGTTCTGGGAGATCACATGAACATCCCTCCTGGTCCTGCCAGAGGCAGAGGCTCTGGGCAAAGTGCTGTGGTTGGCCAGGGATGCAGGGCTGGGCTGGCTGCACGCTTCTCTTCACATGGCTATGGTGGGTTTACACCAGTGCTCAGCACTTGAAAGAAAGAGAGAGGGAGGGAGAACAGCTTGAATGTGCAACACTTCGGTGCACACAGCTGAGGAAATCACTGCAGATCAAAGTAGTGTTTATTCAAGACAGCTGACCTGCCTGTAAGAGATTCTCACTCCTCCAGTACCCTGAAGACAGCAGCAAGTGTGAATCAAAACTGCACTGAAAATGCAATACCTGGAGCTCCACTTTGCTGCCCAAGACAGTTATTTGCTGAGAAACAACAGCTAAGGTTTTTCTCCTGTATTTATTGCTAACATCCTTGTGCAGTGAGTACACAAATTTTCATGGGAGGCTTTAGAAAGACTGGCACAAAAAAGGGGCAAGCACCACTGAATAACAAGACAGCTGCATCTGATGGAGCTCAGACTTCATGTTTCCATTGTGCTGGCTATAAACGATCATTTTATGCAGTTATATCACATGACATTTTATACATTTCCAGTGCATTTTCTTGCACACAATGTCGTTCTCTTAAAACGTGGGATGTGTCGGCTTATTGTTGCTCTTGGAGGTGCTGGTGGTGTTCTTTCTCTGGATAGTCCACCAGTCTGATCCAATGGCAGGGCATTCCGGTGGGCCAGTGTTCATTCCAGAGTCACCTCTTCACAAGGTTTAGAACTCTGAGGCTGTTTCTGGCACTAGATCCACAAAGCAGGTGGTTGATAAGATTATTGGCTCAAGAAAATAGGGAATTTGTGGCTGGGCCTGCTATAAAAAGAAATTCTTTTCAATGCTTTACAAATAAATGAACCTCAGTGCAGGCATGATCAGCAGCTTGTGTATGAAGTGTCTTTTTACTGTATATGGAGAGAGCAGAGAGGTTTTTAAAACAAGAAACAACTTGAAACAGAATGAGAAGCGGAGCGGGAGAAGCAAATTAACCCTTTTTTTGACTTCTTAACCTCAAGTAGCTTTTTAGTGGATCCCTGGGGGAGTTAGTCTGTAAAATGCTACGATTTACAAGTGGGTTTAACTACAACATGTTGCTTTTCAACCACAGACAGACAGGAAAAGATCCAATTGACACCTGCTTTGGACAACAAATGGGACACAAAAGATGAAACTCATTTCAAAGGGTCTGTTTGTTTGTCTCTTGTCATGGATTAAACCAGGGGGCCACTATTTCAGGATGGATTCTGCTCCCATTGCAGTCAATGGGAAGAAAAAAAAAACCCTACTTGTGTGAGTGAGGCAAAACTGGCCCTTGGTAAGGAAAACGGTTGGTTGTTACTGAAGCTTAACTGACAATTCTGTAGTAAGTGAGGAAATCGTACTTCTGAAATGCTCGGTTTGCACGCCAGATGTTTGAAATATGAATATTCACACTTGCAGAACTTTAAACAGACCGATGAAAGTTTACTGAAAAACAAGTGGGAATAGAAGAATTCTTCTTTTTCATAAGAACGTGAAACACCACCGTGCCTTTTAAAAACAGGTTTGTATTTATTTGATTCAAGTCTAACTCAATTTAGGAAATTCTTCCCGTCGAATGCAATTTCTTCCTGTCTAAATCAATTGCTCTGCTTGTGTGAGAACAGAGAAAAAGTGCTGAGAATGATGCTTTTTAGAAATTCAAACCAATGAGAAAAAACGCAATGTAAAAATCACTCCGTCATTGCCAGTAGTTTCATTAAAGGACATAGGAGATAAGAGAGTGAAGCAAAAGCTCCAAATCATCGATACACCTGAAGGAAACCTAAACACGTTCATGTATTTGCTCTCTCTGTCTTGACCCAGCCATTGTGCTCCCTGGGTGAGGCTGTGAGCAGCTCTGCTGCAACCCAGCCCTGCCTGCCCAAAGGAAAAGAAGAAGAGAAAAAGCCTGACATGAACATTTTGGCAGCTCTTTGTTCCAAAGAGAACAGAACTTTGTCTACTGCTTGCTGGCCTTTGATTTTTTTTCTTTTCATGGATGTGGTGGTGGATGGGGTTTCCAAATCCCTGTCCCTGCCAAACAGCAAGCCAGATTTTGTCCTTGGATACCTGCCTTCAATCCCCTGGAGCTGCGCTGAGTTTGGTGCACACATAAGTTTTTCCTTGTGTATTTAATCACTGGGGGGATTGGGGTAGCTAGAGCCTGGGCTGATATCTGCTGTTCAGCTCTTATGATTAATCTCAGAATCACTACTTTTCTTCTTAAAGTCTTCAGGCTCCAAGCTTGATTGCATTAAATTAGTGGGATGTTTTTCAAGCTTGTTTTTCTAATGCTGACATATATAGAGGAAATAATGAAGTAAAAGAGGTTCCAAAGCAGCAGAGAAGCCTCAGTAGCTGCAGATTTTAACTCCCAGCTCCTTAACTCTGAGTACTTGCAGCCAGGAGCACTGGTGAGCCTGCTCAAATAAGCTTAAAAGCTGCATTTGGGAGTCTTTCTCACAGTGATATTTGCTGCAGAGTACCCATAGTTTGGAGTCCACTACCTTCAGATGAGAAACTGGACCGTGTAGACAAGCTATGAGCAACCCAGACCACAATATATTGTGTGTGACGGAGCATGGGTTCCAACACACCCATGCAAAGAAGGTGATGGTGTGCAGAGCAGGGCTAACTCTGAATTTCCTGCCTTTTGTAGTGAGTACCCTGCCCCCTTCAACAATGTTAGAATTCCATTAACAAATAATTTTGAGTCAAATGCTAGTTTTTAGCATGCATTTACTGGAATGCTTTAAATCTGATTTCTGTCCTTTTAACTCTCAATGGCTCCTTAAAAGGCGCAGGAGCTTTGTATCAGTTTAAAACACTGTGGTGCAGCTGCCCCCTCTCTGCCGGTAGAGACGATGCAAACACAAAGTGTGCTCCAATCTGTAGGACTAATCTATGCAAGTATAAACAACGTTTTGCTGGTAACCTCACCTTCATTAGGGGGTTTACTTATTTGTCAGTTTTAATTAAAACAAAAAAAATCATACCCCCTAACTGAAATAAAAAATCCATGCATTAAAGTACTGGAAGACGTGGACATTCCTGGCTAATAATATATTTTGAGTTAGTAGATCTGAAGAGATCAATTGGATGCGTGTGAAACTAAAAGCTGCTGATTGTTGGTGCATTTGATGACAAAAATGTTAACAATGGTTAAGGGTGCTGAGCTGAATCCTGCCCCAGGAATCCCAAATTCACCTATGTTACACAACTGCCTGATAAACCAAGTTAAAGCACACAGCTTTTGGCAACCTGAGGAAAAATGAACATGTAAATGTTTAAGTTGCTCTCTTCTGTCTCCTTCTTGTGATCATCAAAGCTGCAATATCTTTTCAAATGAGTTAAATATGGCAGCTTTAATTCTGGCTCTAGAAAACACATGGCAACCTTCTTGGAAGCAGTTAGACTACAGACAGTTCTGGTTCATGTAGTGCAGGGCTTATATCTTTATCTAATGGCACTTACTTATTGTCGAGATCAGTACCAAGTAAAATAGTTGATATGATCATTAAAGAAATAGAGGACTTTCAAGCATAACATGGAAAGAGGTATGATACCTCTCCAGTTCACTGGCATTCTTTGTTTCAGCAGAATCACAGAGGAAGCTTACCTGGCCCTGTAGAAAGACCTTCTAGAGATTATTAAATGAACTGAAGGATCATGGTTGAGAAGGCAAAATTCTACCATTGTCTGGAAATTATTTAAACAGTAAAAATAAATTAAAAAAAAGAGAGTAGAATAACACACACATATGTATATTATCTACACAGATATATATGTATATGTGTAGATAATATGTATAAAAACTGGGAAGTGATGTGCTAAATTTGGCAGATAACACAAAACTGATAAAGCTAAGCAAAGCTGAAGGGCAATAGGGCCAAACTCCATTCTGAATAGACAGCACAACAATGAAGAAAGTCCAAGTAGACAAATGGAGCAGAAATGATGTTGCAAAAGTAGTCCCATTCATTGCTTGATGCTAAGGGAACCCACTAACTTTTATGAGTGATCAACAGTTGCCTGGGGAGAAGTGTGTGGAAGAATAAGCTATGAAAGATGGGGAGAAAATAATGCTGAAGATATACTCTTGCTGTTCTTTCAGTTTGTGTTTTAAGTGATAACTCTGTACCAAAATTAGAAACCAATAGATGAAAAATCACACATGACTGCCAGGGTCAAGGCAACTTTCCCTTGTGAGAGGGGACCTAGAAGGACCAAAACGAAGGAAGGGAACAGACATAAAAGTGAACATGCAAATGTCCAGTCAACATGGCAAACTGGTTTACACAAAGGGAAAAGACCTCTTCCATACTATTGGACAGAGAGAATGCAGCATCATTAAATGACATCACGTCTGAAAGCAGAAAGGATAACTAAATAATGCCTAGCACTGTAGAAATGCATAGAAGGATTCAGAGAGAAAAGCAGTGAAACCAGAAGAATCAAGAATTTCTCCGCAAATCTAAGCATTTCTGTGAGACCAAAATCCCTTCCACAGATAGCGTAACATTAGCAAAATCAGTGGTTTTCCATCTAGTCCTTAATATGGACTGCTGCATTTTTCTCAGGAGCTTATGGATCCATATGCAGTTCCTGAGCCTACTGACAATGCTTTCCTTAGCTGCCTATTGCTGCCCTACAGATTCAGAAGCTGCAAGCTGAAAATCTCCTTTCCAAAGGATTTCAACCTTTGGAGCTCAGGACACAGTCATCTCAAGACCAATTAAAGAAACCAGCTAGTGATGGGAATAGAAAGGTTCTCCATTGGACTTAATTATCTAGGGCAAGGAGAAAACATCCCTTTCATCTAGTGATTGCATAATTGTCTTTTATGGGCTACAGTCTTTGCTTTAAAATGAGTGACAAAACTCATGTTGAATTAAATGGAAGAAGGATTTGACCCGTGGTGGTTCAGACATTTTGAAGCAACTGATTTGCCCATCACTGACAAAAAGAACCTTGGAAAAATAATTCAGTACTTGGACAATATACTTGCAAATGTACTTTATAAGTCCCTCTCTCTCAGAAACCCCAGCAGCTAAACCAGACAAGAAACCTGGGCTGATTCTGCTGTCTCCACAGTGCAGATGTGTATTTATAAGAGAATGCAAGTTTGCCTGTTGTTCAAGTGGAAGCCCAGGCCATACAGAGAAAATGAGTTTTGTGTGTAACTTGAAGGTTTCCTTAGGCTCAGGCATGTGTGTGTGGATATATATACGTATTATTAAATAGAGGTATAGGAAATCCAGGAATAATCAGTGCTCAAAAGGCTGGTCAAGGTCATTACAAATACAGAAACCAGGCAAAGAGACTGGTTACAGTCTGTGTGAGGCTGGCAAATTGGATTTTAAATTAAGTTTTAGCTGGAATGAGTTTCTACAGCTATTTTTAGCCTCGACCATGTGAGAAGCACATGGCTCCAGAAATACATTCCCCTCAAGAAAAAGTTAACGGGGGTGGGGTGTGTGGAAGGGAACAACCTAAACAATTCATTTAAAGTTAATAACTGAGTTAAGAATTTTATAGCTTTGTTTTTGAAACATTTGGTGTTAAAGTGGGATTCACTTTCACAATAATGTGCGTTCATATACCAACAGTGTGTGGCGCAGTAGAGTGATGGGAGGACTCAAATGAACCTCTATTAGCATATAGCACCCCTGAATCCCCCCTGGACCTGAATGAGAGGGGGGATTATTTACAAGAGCATCTTGGTGCAGCTGTGGTAGGCTCTGACTCTGAAATGCCCAACGAAGGAACTTGCCTTTTCCTCTGCTCATTCAGAAAGGGCTTTGGGAGAGTGAACCTGCATGAAAACCCTCCAGGAATCATTTTGGATAACTGCAGAAGGAATAAAGTAAAGAAAAGAGCAGATGTAATAATGCTCATTCATTGTCACCAAATATAAGGCAAGGCACCCACAGGGCGCAGCACTAAACATGTTTGGCCTTCTGGTAGAAGAGAGATGTGAGAAAGGACTCGTGTGACAGAAACCTAGTCTGTTCCCAACTACATCAGCAGATCTTACAAAAAGACAGTAAGTTCCTCTTATAGTTGCTCTGCAAACCTCCTCTCTTCTCTGGCTAGAGATAAAGATGACAAAGGGCTTGTGCAATTGAACAGTATCATGTCCTCAGTCCACAAGCATTTTAGTTAGGAGATGCTCCTTAGCTTTAGGGGTAAAAAAGGGGGAGAAGAAAAGAAGCGATAAACAGGGCTGTGCGGTTTGTTTATTCTGGATCATTCCCTGATCCAAGAGGTCACAGGCCACTCGCTTGGGTGCTGCAGCTCCCTGCTTCTGCAGGTTAATGAGCAAATTCAATCTGGGTAGGGCAATAGACAG
Organism: Psilopsiagon aurifrons; assembly: GCA_025447955.1. Classification (NCBI taxonomy): domain Eukaryota; kingdom Metazoa; phylum Chordata; class Aves; order Psittaciformes; family Psittacidae; genus Psilopsiagon; species Psilopsiagon aurifrons. The sequence continues at coordinate 53,218 of JAOEHY010042546.1, read as the reverse complement.
GCAGGACTTTGCTGCTTCTGGGAGACAGAGGCATTTTGGTCATTTTGTTACGTTGACATAGGCACCAAATTGCTGATGTGATGGTGAATTTGGCTCTCAGACTGGAGGGGACACTCTGAAGGGTCTGCAGGACCATCTGTGGCCAACAGGGCCATGGGACAAGGACAACCAGACTTCTGTGCTGATGAAAGGCCTGGAGAACTCCCTTCCAGTCTGGGAGCTTTTTTATCTATTTTTGCAGTCCTGGATGGGAGGTATAAAGGTTTTTCCCCTCATTTTACATGACTACTTTATTACACTGGATTTCTTCTAGTAGATGATCCACATAAAGTTTCAAATTAAGGGAGACCCAATGAAATACAGAAAAGGGACTTCATTAACTGAAATTGCAATGAATTGTATTTTTTGGCATGCTGGGGTCTGGGTTTCACCTCCCCACTGTACATGTCCATGTGTGTATCTCTGACTATGGACTTGATTTTCTTCAACTCTACAGAGAAGTTTATCTTTGGTTATTTCTACTGTGGACTACTGGCTTTGCCTCTTTTAAACCTACAGATCAAAGGCATTATGTAAAAACAGTGCAATTATGACTAAAATAAACACTTTAAACTCTGTTACTGTGATTTCATCCAGATATTTTTTCCTAGGTTTGTATTAACACTCATGTGACTCAATCGCCATTGGTAGCAATAAAATACACATGATAATCCCCTGCTGATCCATACCCAGAAGACTTAAGTGGTGCAGCTTGTATTTTATTTCCTTTTTCTAGCCTCTGTCAAAGGTCCACGTCCTTCTGAAATGTACATCTGATACTTAAAAATCAAAAGAACAGCTAATTAATTACATCCCACCTCCTCATATGGAAAATGGATCTAAACTAGCATTTAAAACACAATGTGTTTGCTTTAAATAGCCAAATGCTGAGGGACCAGAGAGATCTGTGGGGATTTTTTGGCACCATATGAAGATTCTTTCAGCCCTCGAATCCCCCACCCTTGAATTCTGTGGTGGGTTAGTAGGGAAAGGATATAAAATTGTGGAATTTTTTTTAAAGGCTTTTCTCTTTGTTTTCTATTCTCCTTGGCTGTGCTCTTATATTTTAATACTGTATAATAGTAAGGAACAAGGAGGGTCATTCAAAAATATTTTTTAATCTTTATTAAAACCAGAACTGCCTTTTGCTGCTGCTGGATCACATTTACCTACAAAGCCCTAAAAAGGCTAAAAGAACTGGAACCATAGCTTCTACTTAGGGGTTTTGAGGGGTGCCCACACAAGCCTGAATGACTGCTGGCAGTAGAGAATGCCAGACTCTCGCTAAGCTTTTACATGGGGCTGACCACTTCAGTATCAAGGCATTTCCCAGGGGTCCAAAATTAGATACCAGCCTTGCTCTTTTGCTTCTGAACAAAAAAGATGCTTTGCTTAGGCCTGACTTTTTCCACTCAGCCCCCCTTTCATTAAGGCGTATTTAATTCACCATGATGGGACAGTAGGATGAATTTAAGGGTTTTGGTGAATGAGGAGATGATTGCTCATGTATTAATAGCTATGAAGTGCCGCAACAGCAAGAGATGGGGTGAATTTCAGTCTCAGCTGTGATGTGAATTACTTCTCTTGCCTCAAGGAGTACATGTACGTTTGGACTTTAATATGGCTATATACATACTTCACTTTCAGACTTACTTTCATTGTTTGTACTAGAAAAGGAACTCTAAAAGTCTGATGAAGGTTTCTGGAAAGAATAAGAAGAGTAGAGGGAATATGAGGGTTTAGAACAGAAGGTTTAATAAGTCAGAAGTATTAAGGCTGGCCCAGCCTATTCCAGAATGTGGGCTGGAGAGCCTCTGTTTGCTTTTCCTTCTTCCTACCTGCTGTACAATCCAAAGGTCTATTGCCATTTGCACAAATCAGCAATAAAGCTCCAAATCGCTGGCATTAATGGATTTCTTCCACCTGTGGGGAGTTCTATTTCTTTCCCGGTTTGTAAAGGATAATGTACCACCCCACAACTTCCATGCCACGGACAATATCTCAGATTCAGATTTCTATATGAAAGAAATCAAACTCACTGCTAATACTTATTTAGCCTAATCAGATGATCCAAGTGCCTTGCTTACACAGGCACAGCTACAAGGAACTGTATTGCTGATATCATCTATATACTACGCGGAACATAACATCAATCTATCAGGACCTCTAATATCAATTGGCAGTCATATTAAAAACAAGTAACCAAGAATTAAATAAATGTAAAAGTTAGAAATGGGTCATTTTAAAAGGAGGAGGGTTAAAATGCTTACATACAAAACCAAAAGCAGTATAAAAAGAATGGAGATTTGGCTTGTATAATGCATGAAGGTGTTTGTGCGTCTCCATTGTTATCTTTGATCTTGAAGAAAAAAACTTCTCAGAAGATTAGGGGAAAAAAATCATTTATAAGAGTGAAATGCCATGTTGAAATCACAGGGAACATTCTCATTAGAGTGTATGCATCCTACCTCATGCTATTTGATGTAGTTACAATGGAATAATTTTTTTTTATAAGGAATGGGGAAAAGACAACTTCAGTAAATACTGCATGCCCACCAGAATAAATGGATCAGCAGTTTGTCATCCTGAATTATCTTGGGGAAAATATCCAGGAGAAATCACAGCAACATTATAGATAGGCAGACCAAGTGTCTTAGACCAGTCAAAGTATCTATTATTGCTTGTTTTTATCTTTCTCTAAAGGGAAGCTATGTTTGACCTCTAAGGAAGGTCAACAACTTAATTATTGTACTCAAGACAAAGCTACTCTGTGCACAGGAAATGAAAGCTAAAGAGGAGCGCTTTGAAAAGAAAGACGTTTTACTCTCTTAAATAAATGAGACCTGCAAAATTCAATATTGCTTTCATCTTGACCAAGTCTTTTGGCTGGATGCTAAGTGATGTTCATCTGGTAAAGACAGGAAATCCAGGAGCCTTCCTGCCTTTGCAACACAAGAGTTGTAGCAGTGCAAAGCAGCTTGGAAGACAGTCAAAGAAAAGCATCCTGCGCTGGGAGGGCTTTCACAGCCATACTTCCTAAGAAAGCTAAATCCACTTGCTTGGGAAAATGAGTACCTTGAGGCATTTTGATTAAAAACCCCTCAATCACTTCTTGTGCTAGGACACTGCTTAGAAGTGGATTGGTCAGATCTAGAAAGCTGCAATTGGAAGAACAAGGAATAGGCAAGAGAAGTTAGGCTCTGTGACGTGCCACCTTCTGAGAGAACACCTAACATTGCAGTTAATCCAAATAGTCCAAACCAGAGTGAAAAAGGAAAAAATTAAAACAAAAGAAGGAAAGGATGTGTCACCATCACAAAATACAAGCACTGTGCTCTGGTGCTGAGCTTTTAAACTAATATTGCGTGGCCAGCTTGTACCTCAAGTTTTACTCTGCTGTCATACATAGGAGCTGTGGGTGGTTTGATTGATCTTTGAAGTTCTTTAAGTAAAAACACTGTGCTGTGATTTAGGCTTGAGCTAGCTGGTGCTAATCAGGCCAGCTTGAGCTGTGTAGCTCAAGGAAAGCAAGGAAGAATACCGCAGGAACATGGAGCATTGGGATTACAGAGGGAAATCAGCTTCACCAAAAAGTTCAGAAAAGGGATGCTATTTACCAGTGTTGGAAAGGCATGAATCTTCAACAAGGGTGGTCTGGCAAACGGCATGAATCAACAGCCACAAGCCTTCTCCAAAGAGGAAAATACACCATTTCCAATGAATATTGTAAATACCGCAGTCCTGGATGAGGGGGGAAGTGACCACTTCACCATTTACCAGATGAATGCCCAGATTATATGATTTTGGAGAGTTTCTAGGCACATGAACATGGGCAAGTATGTATTTGTGTGCTACCTCTTTCTAGAGCTTAACAATACCTTTTCCCAATATTTGTATGAAATATTGTGCCCACAGGCCATGAGTAAGCATTTGCATAGAAATGGCCTGGTAGTCACCATGGCAGTGTTGCAGCTTCTCCTGTGGTTAATGGGAACTGTCAGCAGCCAGGGTGCTTCTGCTGAGCTCTCTGCTCATGGACTGGAGGTCACCCATCATCATAGTGTGTCCTGTTCCCATATGGCACAACCAAGAAGTTCCACTCACCATCACTGCTAGTCATTTCTCTCCCCACTCCAGTCTCCTCAGGCTTCGAAATACCACCCTGCTGTTATATGGAGGAGGGTGGGAAGTCCAAGAGGGTGAGAAAATCTCTTTTGGCTCCCTATCTGTGGTACAGCCCCACATGTGGGGCTGGCTGGTGCAGTTTTGGCAGTTTACCTACTTGGTGATGATTCCACCGGATCGTATTTTCTAAGCATTCCAGTGATTTACAGCTCATGTTGCATTTTCAGAAGTCACATAGAATTTAGGAGCCTGTATTACAAATAATTCAAATGACAAATCAGTAAGGCAAGGGACCTGTGGAAAAATCAATAGCAGTCATGCAATGAGAAGCTACCTTAATCTTCACTCACAAGGAGAATTACTTTAGCACAGGTAACCTTACTCCTGGCATTTCTTACCATTTGAATACCTGGCAAATTCTTTCTTATGTAAAAGGAAGAGCATTATGAAGGGTTTATGAGCTTCAAGTGATGTTTCCAATTCAACATCACCATTTGTGCAACAGATCTTTAGCAATATCTTGAATTCTCTGATTTCCACAGGGCCTCATTTCTTCACTTACAATTGGCAGAGTTGTGCTAAAGCTGGACCTCTTGTCAGGTGATTGGTGTGATTACTGGTAATGTTCACAAGCACAGGATATTCACCGCAGATGACAACGCCTTTCAGAGAGAGAACCAGTGAGGTTTCAAGTTCAAAATCAGGTATATTCTACTATTTTCTAACTAGTGAGAAAATAGGGGAAAATTGCCCCAAGCAGACAGACTTTGGTCTGGCTAATGAGAACGACCCATTAAATAGATTAAACACGAACAGATTTTACAATGGCTGGGATTGGATTTAATCTGTCCCTATGTATGTGTTGACAAAGCCCACAGCCTGCATCTGGGCCAAGGCTTTCAGGCACTGCTTCCAGGACATAAACTGTCATCTGTAATCTTTGTTTTCAAATGTATGACCTTGCATTTTGCTGGTTTAAAACACATGTTCAGAGGAGTTGAGTTTACGAAGTGGTGCAGTTTGCCTCGCAGACTTGACCTGCCTTGTATATTTACCACTGTGGCATATCTGCAACTCTTCCAGCAGCTAATTTATTTGTTTTTTTCTTTCAAATCCTAGATAACAATAGTGAATAGCCTGGGGGCAAGAATAAATCACTGCAGAACCTTGATAAAAATACTCTCCTGAAATCCTTCTGTTACATCAGTTTTCTGATTTTGTATCTGCTACATTTTAGGTAGTGACATTTTAAAACTGTTTTTTACTGTAGTTTTTATTATCAAAACCATACTGACTAATGTCATTTATGTCACTTTCTCTTTAAGTAGATATTGACTATTTTGTTCATCTGATTTTCTTGCAGTCTCAGAACTGAAATCAGGTTAACTGGCCTATATTTACATGGGCAGGCTGGAAGAAGGGAATCATCTCCTTCATCCTTCTAAGAGAATGAAACTTTTGTTCACTTCTAGCTCTCTGGACTTTCCCTGGTACCTTATGAAAGTAAGGGATCCACAAGAGAGACTGATATGAAATACAGACTGCCATAAACAAGAGAAAAGAAAAAAATGATCCTTGATGCTTGGAAACAACATTTTATTACTTGGTTTCAACCAGATCAGTATGGAAATGGATAATTTCTTCTGTTGAGGAGTAACCTGTCTTGGTTTTGATTCTGATGTGTTCAGCTCCCTTAGAACTACATTCAGTTTCTACAATTTATGTCTGTGTAAACTCTCCAATGTTAAATTACTGAGTTGAGTCATTTCCAGCAGCAGCATGATGTGGCCACATCAAGCACCGCCTGGTTTCCACCTGCTGCAGTAAATTTGCCTGTGTTCATGCTAAATCACACCCCAGCTTGAGCATACAGCACCACTAGCCTGAACTGCTGGATTTTATTAGACCTCCCTAAGTAGGTAGTTTTACCTGATTTTGAGTTTCGTGGGGAAAGCTTTGCTCTAGCTTCAACCATTTTTAAGGGAAACAGGGCATCACCTGATGTGTTAAAAATGGAGATAACTACTCATCCTTCGTGAGAATATCACTGCATGAAGACATCACTAGGAAACTGTGACAGCAGAGACAGAGAGTCTTTAGCTTTTCCTTACCACAGAAAATGAATTCTTTCCTCTTTCACATTCCTGCATTTTGAGGCTGTGTATGCACTTAACTGTTTTGATGGGATAGTAGAGTTGCACTGAAATCACAGAGTACTCTCTGAAGATCTGACAGATAAACAGATGTCAGAGAAAGGGAGTTCCTAAGGACCAAGGAGCTGTAGTCAGTAGATACAGCTCTGAGGAACAGCTTGAAGTAGGCCCTCAAGTACATGCAGTTATGTCCAGCTAACATTTCTCCTATGTACACTGGGGAGAAATTTATTCTAATGAAAATTCTGTCTTTGTCACTAAAACCATCTGAAATCAAATCCTTAACTCTGGAGGGAAAAGGGGACTTAAATATTATGGAATCATAGAATGGTTTGGTTTGGAAGGGACCTTAAAGATCATCAAATTCTGATCTTCCCTACCATGGGCAGGGACACATACCAAACTAGGAGAATCCAGAAAGAGAGACCTCTTCAGTGGATGATCTGTCTTTAAGAGACTATCCACAGATTAACAGTATATTCAGCTGCTTTCCTTCATTCTTGTGAAAAGCAACCAGCCAACCCCCAAGCATAGCTAGTTAGAGATCCCTCAAGTCTTTTTTGTTAGGGTACATCACATCTGTTTGCTTAGGACATAATTTTCCTTTCATCAAGTATGGTTTTCACAGATACACTGTTTACATGGGCACAGGGTCAATCTTTGTGCATTTTTTTTTCCACCCCTACTCACAACAGAAAGAAAAGAAAATTGCATAATAACAGAAAAGCTTTCACCACTGCTTGTAGGGCTGATCCAATATCAGCATTTCTCTTTCAAGAATAACTCCCACTCTCAACACCACAGAGGTAGAACTGGTCTTTATTCTTCACCAAACATCCAGAGGGCCAGACACCCTGCTGGAGTGCATTAGGATGGTGGCCCCTGAGTTCAGATAGAAAGCACTCATTCTGCAGCATGGATTATTTCAGTTCTAGTGAACTCTGAAGGTTGGTTTCCCCAGATAAAGCCTCAAATGCACCTGCAGAGACAGATTCCTAAGCTTGAGGAGTAGTACCAGCTCCACATTCTTAATTTTCACACCTATTTCTTTTAACATTTACTCAGGTGGTCACAGTTTTAAACTATTTGATGCCTTTTTGTAAATCAAGAGTACTCCTGTTAGGCGACTATTCCATGGCAATATAAAATTGACCAAAAGGTTTGGTCATCAATAGTATGTGAGGACTCCCTATGGTTTAGAGAGGGATAGAGAGCTCCAGCTATAGACTTTGTGCCTTAAAGTTTGTCTGTAAGTTTATGCCCTGTGAAGTTCCTTTTACTCCCTATATGGTGTCTCAGGACATATCCTATCTCTGCTTAAGCTTTTTCATTGATGTTCCTGAACTTTGTAAAGGAAAGATGGAGCCGAACAGTGACATAGTAGTTCAGCCAGACCCTTCTGTTACTTAACATTTCTACATAAACTCCACTAACACAAATCTGGGAGCACTAGCTGTGATACACAGTGAGTGAATCCACCAGTGAACAAGTAGAGATAGCCAGCCTGCCTCCAAAATTATAGCAGCAGAGTCCCAGCTGCACTGTCCCTCAGGTGTGTTCTTCAGATCAGGAGTAGGAACCACCTGTAATAACTGCCTGGCTCAGCTAATTTTACTGTAATTACATCCCACACTTTTTCTGACATAACTGGGTGCAAGCAGTCAGCAAATGTGCTGGCTCTCTCTTGTAGCATTAATTCTGCAAGCCTTACAGATGGAAACCTGTTAAAAAGAACATGTCTTTTGCCTCCATTAATAACAAAGGGTGGAATTCAATGTTATCTTGATGCATTTGTTGCCAATGGAGTTTCCTGCTAAAGTATAAAAAGCCACTGAAAATCAATGTGTTTTGCTGATATATCACTGATACCAGGGAACTTTAAAAGCCTTTGCTGTGCTGCTTCCCACCTGCAAAAAGTGGCTAACGCTGTCCATACACAAATGGGCAAATGCATCACTTTCTGTCCGTAGCTTGTGTCTTGGGCTGCAGCAAACAAGCACTGCAATTTATACCAGACACTGGAGAATATGAATATTTTCTTTACTACTCAGCTCCAGGAAAGTATAATTACTGTAAGCAAAACCAGATGAAAATCTGAGAATATTTTATGATTCACTTTCATTAAAAAAAAAAATCTCTATTAGCCTTAGAACAATGGGGCCACATTCACACTTGGGGTAACATCACTGACATCAGTAGAATACTACAATTAATTTGGCCCATGGGATCTACTTGAAAATGTAACATACTGTCACGTGGATGACAGCCAAATTCTGTGGAGAAAATCTTTCTATACCGACTCATTTGGCTTTAAACAGACAGCCCAGCTGTACAAGCAGGAATCCAGCAGGCTGGATCTTCAAGTAAAACTCTGCTTACATCTGTACAATAAAGCTCAGTTGTCACTACCTGAGAATCTGGCCAAGTGTCTTTTCCAAATCAAATGGGAGACCGCAGCATAAACATTATTCAGCACCAGAATGACACCTATGTGACATTCAGAAAAACACAGATACTGGGAGGTAGAATGTAAGAGCAACCAGGTAGCCAAGGACCTAATGAAACGCTGATATCTTTTGCTAATCCTTTCTTATCCTGTCTCCTCTCTCTCCCACCAAGCAGTCTCCTGAACCATAGTAAGCTGCAGGGAGAATCAGCAAGGAAAGCAGAAGGCTCTTTTGCTGTTTCTGTCGTCATTTATTTATTTTTAAACAGAAAATCCTTGTCTGTTCCAGTGATGACGTTTTAATGAATCCATCAATCACTGCAAACCCCAAACTAGAATACCACATAAGAGAGACCTATTTGTAATACGTGACCTAAGCTCATACCTAACGAAATTAGTTCTCAGGGAGACAATGCAGGTCTTTCATTGCTGTCTCTATGGAATTGTAGATGATTAAGCTGGACAGGGCCTTGTGGGTCCTCAAATCCAATCCCCTACACCTAGCATCACTTTATCCCTTCATTGTTCCCTTGAGCGCATTATCTAATCCTTCGCTGACTGATTGTGACCCACCTTACAACTTCTCTTCCATGGGCAAATTTTCATTGTGTGTTGCCTAAGCAGCTCTTGATCACCCTTATAGGTCTTCAATTTCACTGTATCAGTGATTTTTAGGGTGCTCGGATCCATGCTATTTCCTCTTCTCTTAATTACTCTAAGCCTTTCCAACACTTTGTTTTGCTGTTTTGTTAATTTCTCACTCATTCACACTCTATATCTCAGTGCTGCAGGTTCTATTTCAAGGGCAGCCCAGCCAATGCTGCATCACACCTCTGCCACTATGTTGGGCTCCTCAGGGCACATTCATAGCCAAATCTTTGACTTTTTTTGCCACTGCCGTCCATATGTAGTAAATTCCCCAACTTCAGTATGTCAAGACTCAATTCTTTGCTTCTCTTTTTATGGATAATAGACCCATTATGATTTCTTTTCATTACCTTTGCACCATACCTCTCAGGTTAATGTTTCATAGTTCTCACTTTATGCCTTTGCTTTCTTGCCACAACATTGCTTTTCTTTGCCAATTGTGTTGTACCTACAGAAGCTTACTTCTGATACCCAGATAGAGAGGACTACTTAACCAGTTGGGTTAAGAGCATTCTCTCTACCAGCTCCTCTTCCTCAAGACTCCCCCCAGTGACATCACTGAGGTGTTTTAGATGACTTGGAGAAGATCCTGACTCCACATTCAAAACTCCTAAGTTCTCCACTCTCATTGACTGTTACTTTGACTGATGGTGATTTGAACTTCTGTAAATGACTTAAATGCATTCAGTGTGCTGCATTCATGAACAAATCCATGGACAAATATCTCTGCTGGCTTCAGAAGCATCAAAGAAAGGAGTTGTTGCTCCCTCGTGGTCTTTAGCATCATCCATGTTCTGAAAATTACCATTGCCTAAATTTTGCTTCTGTTTATGATCTGATGTCTGTCTATGAAGGTGTTTCTATCTATGCTCTCGGTTAAGCCAAAGTGAACCAAGGTAATGAAGACTTACTACTGGAATGGCCCAAATGAAGCCACGTCTGCAGCCTCAAGTGATGACTTGACAGGGCAGTCTGGGAGATTGTTACAAAAAGCATTTTCTAACGCAGTTGGGCAATCCTGAATGGAATGATTTTTCTCCATCTTATTCCACTTTCATTTTTTACCACTTGGTAAAGTGTTTTCACTGACTACATCCCCTGTCAGTACTGTCTGGCATGACTATGAAGCCGTTTTGAAACTTAGGTGGCCCTTTGATTTTCAAAGAACAGAAAGAGACCAGAACACTTACATTGTATACAATACAGAAATCAAAGCTTAGATGTTATCACACAGCTGACCTCCTCCTGTGCTCACCATGGATGGCATCACACAGAAAAATCTGCAATTATGGAGTGAATGGCAATTTCAAAACCTTTAGAAAAAATATATTCATATATTGGGACCAGCACAGAATGAAGCCTTTGCTCTCAGTGTGCCTTTATTCTTTTGAGGCCCATTATCCCTTGCTATGTTCACTACCAAGATATTTCTTTTCCCATCTGTTAAAACCCAGCATGAAAAACAGACAGGGCTCTTGTGCCCGTTTCTCCCTATTTTACACTTAAAAGCTGGCTTTACTCACTGTTGCCAATTTCAGTCCTGTAAGACCAGTATCACAAGTGGCCAAATGGAGACCACCCTCAGAGAAGAATCTGCTTTAGCTGTTTGCCTCTCAGTGATCAAACATGGCCAAATTTCCTGCACAGAGCTAGTTTTGAAGAAACAAACCATTTTTTATTACCTTATCATTTTCCACTGGGACCGAAAAAGTTCTGTGGAAAAACAACGAGAGCACCTCTGTCTTAAAGCATTGTCCTTGACCTGTTTCTACACTTGCAGTGGTCCTGAATACAAGACAATCCTTGTTTCCATTAGCTTGCTTTATTTTCTTTGCCACTGGTTCACATCTATCATTCCTAGTCATGGAAGAACAAGGCACCTCTTTGCTTTTTGGCTCCACATTGTTTCTCCTTTGTTCTAAACAATCAAGGGACCTGTCTGCTGTCATGAACACCCATGTCATACTGGTGTGGTGGGCTCTCCTCTCCCGCCTGTCTGAAAATCAGTCTGTCTTTTCTTTCCCCCTTCAGTCTCCCCTGTGGAGCTTCAATCCTGCCTGTCTCCACTGTCTTGTCATTTTGTCTTTGGGGGGTAGTTTCCCTTCCTTTCTTCTTAGCTTCTGAATTGTTTTCCTTCTTCAGTTGAACAAACTTGTTGCTCAGCTTTGTCTCTCTTTCACTAGCTAATTTCATCCTCCCTCTTGCACTTGGGTAGGGTTCTCTCATAGATATCCATTCCTACCTTTCTATTCTCCAGGCCTTCTCCTTCACAAAGCATCTTGTGTGTTTCTGCTGTCCCCTCAGGATATTCCTCAGTCACATCTTTGAATTCCTGTACAAATTTCAAGTTACCTCCACTTGTCTCTAGCACTTGCATTGTTTCCTCCATGACCATGGTCAAATGACATCTCATACTTATTTACCTTCCATCATGTGCCACACCACACTGACGTGCAACCAGGAGATTCTGCAGCCATCCATCATCTTTGTGAACCCTTTCTTTTGTCCAGTTCCAATTACTCTTCAAAAAGACCTAACAGGGTTAGGTACCAAAATTCCACTGATGCTTCCTAGGCGCTAGGTGCGCTGGTTTACGATGCATGTTAGAGAAACAGGAGACTATCACAAGCTGCTAAGCAATAAAAATCCCTGCAACATGATCTCTTGTGGTTGGACATTTTATTGAAATCCTGGATAGTCATTTGCAAAAAAGCTGACACTCAGGGTTTGGATTTAATCTTCACATTTCCACTCAAACTGTGGCATTGTTTGAACACAACGGCTTTGGGATCCTGGCAAAAGAGTAAAACTGGCCAAGCTGTTCCACTCTGGTTTGAATTATCTCTCTTTTTATTTATTTATTTCTAGCTTTGAAGTCTGTGTACTTTAAAAATCAATGAACATCATATTAACAAGCAGACACTAATTACATTTTAACAAACTGGAAAGGCTTGGCTGCAAATCTTTGAAATTATAAATTCACATTTGAAAAAGCTTCCTAATCCAACTGGCATCACTGTAGTGAGACACGGACAAAGCCTGCACAGAGCGAAAATGTTAAAAGAATCTGTTTTCCAGTATTTTTTTTTTTTCTGATTTATAATTAGTCTTCATCATTGGCCTGTCTCGAGCACTAGGTCTGGTAAACAGGGTACTCGGGACTTTTCCGGGACTAATGGAGAAGTCCTGAGATTTGGAGATTAAAAGATCACTCGGATAATAACAACACTCCAGTCTTCTGTAGTTCTTTTCATCAGTTCAACTTTGTGTTTTACAAATAAATCAGGATTGCTATCACAGTTTTAGAAAGGGATGGAAATGAGGCAAGGAACTTACTGTGCCTCATCTGCAACTACTTAACAGAGCAGAGACAGATCAGAACTGAATCTGCTGCACCCAGTTTAGAGCTCTGGTCCATAGGTTACAGTGCAGAGCAACTATAAAATATGAGTGTGCAATGGGAATCAGAAAACTTTTATCAGGATGTTCTGCACACTGGGAAGTGCCAAAGTGTAAATAGATGGTCCAGGAACTATGAAAAATATCATGCCTCTTCTGACCACTCTGGAGAGTAGCTGCATCCTTGTGTCAGGGTTTTTGGACAAGCAGCTCCCACATGAAAGTAGGATCCCCAGCAAAGCACAAACCAGTTTCTGTATAGTGCGGAGAGCCAAGTCATCATGAGGTTTGTGTGGTAACAACAAGAAGAGAGTAGGACGCACACATGATACTTGTGTCAGAGCAAGCTCCAGGAAACACACAGGGGAAGATATGCTTTTGAAATATCCCCACTGATTTCATCACTTCTGTGCTATTCTAGAACAGCTGCTGGAGAGGTCAAAAGGTGAGGAACAAGCTTCAGACAAGAGACTATCTACCACAAAATGAAAGCCAGCCTGTGCCAAGAAACACATACTCACCACAGTGCTATGAGCCATATAGGGTTATACTGGACCCCAGTAGGCTTAGCTGTCCACTTCATGTTGTGCTCTGAACTGGCAAGACAGATGTGCTGCTTACTGTACTGGGAGTGGAAATTGAGCTACCAAAGAAAGGGCAACAAACATGCTGGTACTTCATACTTCATGGCATGAGAGATCAGTTCTATGCTCCAGGAACTGGAGGATACATATACTTTGGCCTATTGACAGGATGCTAGAGCCAGCACGTTCATAGCAAATTCTCTGAGACAATTTATGCAGAGGTGATAGAAAACCAAGCTTCATTCATTTCATCTGGCACCGCTTTTCCACATCACACATACCAAAATTTCTCTGTTGCAGCAAATATTTGACCTAACTTGCGAGAACTGATTTTCTAGACTTCCTACAATGTCCTCCTTTCATGGGTACATCTGATTGAGCTGATTTGCCAGAAAGAAACTCATCTGCTAGAGTGCCCTACAGGCCATATCTTTCTCTATCTGCAAAGAGAGCAAACTGTCATCCCTGTCCTGAAGCTACATCAGTTACACTTAGAGAGAGCAGCACAGGCAGTTATCACCATACCACAGCCACTCACAGTGGTGGCATCCCAGCAGTGATGCTCAGTGGGACCATCACAATCATCAGTGTTGCTGTACACGGATATTGCTAGGACTAACTATGAGCAATTTTCAGCATTAACACTTGTTCTCTGCAGATGATGGCTCAAGCACTACTGCAAACTGGTTACCCCTGCAGCACAAGCTGTTGGATCCAGGTGTATTGATGACAATTAACACTTGCTGACCTTGGCACAGCGTCTGGCAAAAGAGACTTTAAAAATGGTCTATGCAACATAATAGAGTGCCAAATATCAGGAACATCTGCTATGGCACCCTATGTACCCTGCCTTCCCTTCATGAGCAAACTGAAGTAATGCAGAGAGTGCGGTATCTCTCTCTGCCTGCTTCACAGTCACTATTCTGGTATTAAAGAACAAGTTTTCCACCTGGCTGGTTAAAAAGATTTAGCAACTCCTGTTAACACCTGCATAAAATAATTCTTTGCACACAACTGATCTAGTCTAAATCTCCAGGTTCACTACGTCTCTCCAGATCCTGTGTGTTTACATTACCTTTTCGTTTGGTCAGCATGTGATACAAATGGCTTTATCATTGCTCCCTAATGCCACTTGTCAGTGATATACTACATATGTGAAAAGAAACACACTTACCTCCTAAGTTGCTGCTGAGCAATCACTGCAATTCAGACTCCAGACTCAGGTTCCATTGGCACTGAATTATTGTTCTGTGTGGTCACTTGTATGGTGCTTTTGGGACCATCCTGGCTGGTCTGAAGACCTCTCTTACTAATGGACAGAATGAGATTTTCATTAGCTCTTTTTACAAGGGCATGTAGTGATAGGACAAGGGGGATTGGGTTTAAGGTGAAAGAGGATAGATTTAGATTAGACATTAGGAAGAAATTCTTCACTATGAGGGTGGTGATGCACTGGCAGAGGTTGCCCAGAGAAGCTGTGGCTGCCCCATCCCTGGCAGTGTTCAAGGCCAGGTTAGAAAGGGCTTAGAGCAACCTGCTCTAGTGGAAGGTGTCCCCGCCATGGCAGGGGTTTGGAACTGATGAGCTTCAATGTCCCTTCCAATACAAACCAGTCTGGGAGTCTATGATTTTGTGACTGGTCTGCAGTGAGCACAAACAGCACTGGATGTGTGAGTAAATGGGGGAAACACCTATATGCTTATTTTGAAGGCATCTGGAAGCCTGAATGTTCAGCTGCCAGTAGTGGAATCACATCTGTCATTTCTCAGCTGGTGGTGTGGTTTCTTTAAAATTTGGTCCTGACCTGTGTTTTAATTTGAAGAACAATTAAACTTTATGCACAAATAAAAAGCAGATCATATATTAGAGGATCTCTGTTGGATTTCTAAGCAGTATTGAAAGTACATAAACACCTTCAGTATAGATTGCTTTTCTTACATCATTATTTTGTTCCCTGTCCCAGCAGAATGGGAAAACACCTTCAACCAAACACGTTTTTGGGATAAAAACAAAAGAAAAAAAGAAAAGAAAGAGAAAAAAAGAAAAATAACATTGAAATCCTACCTTAAATAAATCCACTCCCATATCTTGATCCCCTGTGAAGAGCAGCGGCTGTGAAACAGTCTAGAGACATCAGTGTCCAAACCCCTCTGAAACAAACGCAGGCAGCTCACCTCATGCTGACAGGTTGCTCTCATGGCTGCATTAGTTTTAAACCAACAGTATTGACTTCAAAGCAAGCTTTAACCTGATCTACACTTGCATGAGTGACAGATCAAGCCCATTCTTGGTTCAGCAGCCTGGGCAGTTCAGATTCAGTTCAGCTTAGAAATTTAGCACCATCAGGAGGAAATTTTTATTTGAAAAGGGAAGACTAAAGTGTGCTGATGAGGATACCAGGAAAAGCAGGCAAAGCCAGGCAGTGCCTACAAAGCCAACTGCTAATTTCATATCCTCTGCAGCTACCAGCGTGTTTTCCCCTACACCCAGAAAACAGAAACTACCAGATCAGAGAAAATAAGCTAAAGAGGTAGGAGAAGTGGATGGGGAACCACCTTGACAAGTTCAATAAGGTCAGGAAATGAAGGCTTTCTAAAAGATGTGGGGGGATAAAGGTACAGGAAAGGGCAAACAATTCAGATACTCTGTCAGACAAATCTCGAGTCATCCCATAGCATGAAGGTCAGTTAAGATTTTATGTAAGATAACAAGTTGCTGGAACTGCAGCTTTCCAACAAAAAGTTAGTGTAGGTATACTCACATTTCCACTGGATTAAAATATGACAACTTCAGCAATTTGTATTTATTGAAGGCAGTTCTTCTTCAAAACCCTCTAAAACAATTACAATGAACTGCATCTCCTGAGAACATATATGCCTGAAGATGGAGCACATTCTAGGAAATATGTGATCCTTATGGCAGATGTGCTAATTCCCTAATAAGTACTCCACTGGGTTTTTTTAGTTAAGCTAGCTGAAACAGAGTCTCCAAGTGCTGATCAACTCTAAGTCTATTATAATGGATGTAAATCTGAGAGAATTCCACTGAAATTACGCTGGTGGAAAAGCCAGTGCCAGACCATAAATAAGCCTCATGGGGAAAATCCAAAAGTCTATAGTTCCTGGGAGCTTTATTATTGCACCAGCAGAGAAAGGATTTCTCCCAAAGTGTTCCCCAAGCCCAGGGGTAGTCAGCCTGTACTTTCTCTAATGTGTAAGGGATGGAAGAAATCAGAAGAGAGCACATAATAAATCAACTGACAGTCTCTGAAAAATAGCTGTCCTGTCTCCTTAATATGAGAGAGAGTAATGTTCTGAGGGCAGGAAGAATTCGGCTTTCGACTGAAAACATTCCCCTATAGGGGGACAAAAAATGATCACTCTGTAGTTTAATCAATCTCAGGCCTCTCTTTGAGGGAAATAGCATGTTGCTTGCAACAGCACGTGTAATAATGTTTGCTGAAATATAAACTATGGCCATATACCCCAAGATGAAAGGTCAGAAGTCAACTGAGGATCTGGTCGCAGATGTTCGGCAGCAGAGATCAAAACGCAATCTATCAAATTCAGTACTTTTCCTCGAGGAACAGGTTGCCGAAGTTGCTCAGCCCCTCTCCTTCACAGTAAGTGCACTCATCCCCTATGTAACAAGGCTGTACATCAGAAATTGTTACTCCAAGGCAAAGTTCACATTTCCTATTTTCTCCTTGTCCTGTGCTTATTTTAACTTTTATACGGTGCATTTGCTCTTACCCACAGCTCCCTTGAACCTCTGCAGTGCTTTTCAAGTCTGTCTACCAAAGTGAAGAATCATATGACACCATTTAGTCCTCCCCCAGCCCTTGATATATGTTTCCTAAAGCCGACATTTGATATTATGGAATGTGTTGTAATCAATTCTTAAAGTTATAGCACCACTGGATTTTTATTAACTTTCACAACAACAACAAAAATCCAATGAAAAAATGGGCCCTTGTAACCAATCAGCCTTGTTATATCCTGAAAGCTGCTTTAACAAGCAGGGAGTAATATAGTGTAATTGGTACTCCACAATTTAATTGTTCTGTTCTTAAATCTAATATTGCAGCTGTGGGTTAAGTTTACACCACAGCTTTCAAGAGAACATGAAAGTGTGGTACATCTGTGCAACAGAAAGCTAAACATCTCTCATCTGATGTGTTTACAATGACATTTGATAGCGTGGAATTGTTTGGAGTTCATTCTTAAAGCTGCAGAACCACTTTCCAACGCTGCAAAAAAGGGAAAAAGCCTCCAATCTCCTTCAAGCAATTCAGCTCACATAAGGCTGACGATAATACTGCTGCAGGCATTGCAGGGAAACTGCCGGCTATGACAACTCCTTCAAGTATCTTTGAGCTTTTGTCACTCAGGCAGTGGAAAAGGGGACAAGGACATCTTCCACAATCGGTTATTTGAAAAACAAACCACATTCAAGTAAAACAACCCAACAGGCATAATCTATTTCAAGAAATGTTATGAAATGGGTCACTTCAGCACATTTAGGAGAGGCAGAGATTTCAGTTTTACAGGTGGCAGAACTGCTCATGGTATCTCAAACTTCACATTCTGTATAACCAACAGCTTCAGCATTATGTACTTGTTAGTGAATTTATTAAGCCAATAAGTAGTTCAAGAAACATAGGAATGGGCCCGTAAATGTCATCTGCAGTTTGTGAACTGCAAGTATCTGACTGTTTTGATCAAGGTTTTTACGGGAAAGTTAAATGGTTATTAAAATTATTTACTGCTGCCACACAAAAAGGGAGCAAGCCTGCTGAAAAACTTTGGTTGTGATAAGATGTGATAGGCTGTAGGTCAAATGTGTTAGCAGAAAAGCCTTTCTGTTCATTTCCAAGCTCAAGTTTTTGTACATTATGAAGCTTACAGAGTATTTAAATGGCACAGAAAGGGTCTGTGGAGGGGAGGAGGCATTTTCCCTTTCCCATAATCCACTGTCAGAAATACATGATCTGATCAGGCTACTTTTCTTGTTCTCAGCATTAGCCTTTTTCTAATGTTTTCTGTCCTTGTAGAAATGCATGGTAGGAAGACTTAAAGAGGTGACTTTCTGTTCATTCCTCTGCAGCAGTCCACACCGATGTCTTGATTTATCCTCTTTAAAAGTCAATCTCACTGACAAAGCTCAGCTATATTACCATACTACACTGGAATCCATTCAGTTTTTGAACTTTATTATTTGAGTCATAATTAAGACTACCTAAGCCTCTTCATAAAAAGGGGCCATATAACAAAAGCTGTATGTTAACAACTCGATCAATGGATGCATTCATTCTGCATCAAAAACACCGTAAGAAGGACAGATCTCCTGGGGAGGCAAATCTGTATCGATATTTCAGTCTCTTGAACACAGAACTTTGATACAATAAGATGCAACACCTGAGCTTCTCCTCCTTTCAATTAACTGAGAAACAAAAATTGTCCTTAGAAGGGGAGAAATGCATTTGTATTTTTTGTTTTTTGGGTTTTCCTCCCTTTCATAACATCAAAATGTTCTCTTCATGGGTGGAAAACTTAATCTTCAAGTTCAAGCCTAGTTTCTTCATACAGTTCGGGATGAGATGCCTTGGAATACCGGGAATATTTCAGTTGTAGAAAATCTCCCAATTCATCCAGAGCATTCAAAACCTGTAAGACCAGTATATTGTGTCAATTCTCTTGGAAAAGAAATGAAGTTCTAGTAATCTCTACTTTACAGCAGAACAGGAATATTATAATAGCATCAATTAAAGAAAGTTTTAAGGGCAAACAGGCAAATGTTGCTTTCATTCTTCTGTAATGAACATCAATGCAGTCATGGATGTACAATAGCATCTGTAAGAACAGAATTTTCTCCTTCAGCAGGTCATGGTCTATTAGGAAGTGCATTAATTAAGCACAGATGAAAAACAATGCCGTTTTCCTAAAGCACAGGGAGATAATAATCCAGATGAAAAGTTATCTTTGCTTGTGTAAAAGGGATGTGTAAGGCAATACTTCAGTATTTCCTCATAGATCTCAAAGACTGGAGTTGCCACTGCATTTTCTTAGATGACAGCCCACAGTGCTATCAGATTGATCATAAATAGTCTGAATAGTTTAAGATGTTTTTAGAGCATTCCATTTTCTGCTTGTATTAATATCACAGGCATAATTAATCATGCATCAATGTTGTAATGCTATTCGCTAAGCTGTGCCCCCAGCTCTCAATAAATTCAAAAATTAGCCAGGGAACTCCATGCCACAAAGAACTAGCTCAGTGTTTTGCAGCATCTGAACCACATTCAAGAGCAGCCAACCTTTTGGCATCAAAGAAGAAAACAGCAATTTGATTTTGAGCCTGTTTCTGTTAAGCCACTAAAATGAGCTCAGGAACAAAAAGGAGTAATTTAGTAATGGTTTATGCAGAGAGATAGCTTCAAGGTCATTAAGGAAGTTATTCTTGGGAACTTGCCCTTTCATGGATCTTTCCTCTTTTTAGTTCCAGGCTGAGATTCAAAACAAATTTTGCCAAAGGGAAAAGTTTTCATTGTGCTTGTTACCTGTTGTTACCCCGGGTTTGCGCATATTCACAAAGTGTTTGTCCTAAAAGCTTTTCCATCTGCAAGCAATTACACTCGGGGCATTTCCATTCCTCCATGCTGTAAGGACATTTCAAGAATGCCACAAATACTACAGTAATGATCCCGCTTTCAAAGGCATAATACTGCATGTTCAATAATGATGGGTGGGAAGTGGGTCAGGCCTTCACTTGCACTAGGAAGCAGCTAAGCGCAGGTAGCAGGAAGTGAACATGCAATGATGGCCCAAATATGTAGGTGACTTGACATTTGGGGGTGGGGGGAAAGGAAGAAAATCAAAGCAGCAAATCAAGAGATTAATTTTCAGATCAAATTCAAAGCAGCAAATCGAGAGATTAATTTTCAGATCAAATTCATTGCCTATTACAATTTACATAAGACAAAATCTACACAGTCAACAACAAAAGCTGACAATGACCAACACAAGTAGGTAGCTATGCCCTGTTCTATGCAATATTCTCTTTATGTCATTTTACTTTGCTAGTAACTACTGCACCTTTAAGAGCAGCAGGAATTTTACTGCACACATGCAAGGCAGATTTTTTGGTGGTGTTTGAGAGTGGCCTGCACTGGTGTGGGAGCTGGTCAGCTGGGCTGAGCTCCAGCCTCCAGCTCCACATGAATCTCAGGATGCAAATGGAAAGGCAAGGGCTCTCTGCAGGCACAGGTGCTTGTCTGGATGAAGGGGTGGCATCTTTAATTCAAATGCCTTCTGTGTTCACAGAGTTTTTGCTTTGACCATCATACTTGTGCAAAGAGAGGAAAAAGCCTGAAATTTACTGTTAAGTCTCTGTGTTTCATGCCTCTAGGTTGGCTTATGCTGAGAATGAAAGAACGTATATCAAGCCAGGCCAAAAACACCTTCGGCAAGAAAGGCAGATGGAAAATTTCAGAGTTTATTTTAAACACATTTCTGACTGCGTTGGAATGAAAGTTTATGGTGAAAATCTCAACATACTCTTCACAGTATTTCTGCTATCAGTGAAAGATACAGAACTGAGACAGGCCAGACAGCACCAATTAAATTTCATTAGGTTCAAACAGTTCCAAATACTCTTTGCCACTTCCACCTGTACCTCCAAGGTTGTCGCATATACTTCTGCAATTCAAGAAACACGTGGAAATATGGGATGAATATAAGAGTATGGAAAACTTGATTTTCAATTATTTCCATATCGTTTCAGATTTCCTACTCTGAGAGTTTTGACCTAGCATTTAACTTTTGTCTTGCTGTGCTGTTCATGTAGGTCTTTATTAGTGATGACAGATTTGGTCATTATTAGAAATAGAAGAACATAACAAGTTAACTGTCCCATAATTTATTTTTAAAAATAGAATATATAAAGCTAAAATGTTTTTAAAGATCAAGTGACAGGGCCAGAAAAAAAAAATGTAAAACTGAATTACTGAGCTTTGAGGTAACAGACACACAGCTTCTCCCAACCTCCTTTGCATCTGAAGTTAATTTCAGCAGGCCATCTGCTGCGCTTACCGTGTCTAACATCTCCCGTGTATGTGCAGCGGACACACAAAACCGAGCCCTAGATTCTGTGATAGGAGTAGCTGGAAACCCAACCACAACCACCCCGATGTTTTTTTCTAACATGCGTCTTGCAAAAGCCCTAAGGAGAGAAAAAGAAGAAAAGAAACAAAAGTAAATTATCGCCAACAAACTGACCACAGAGAGAAAACATTCAAGTAGAATAAAACAATGAGTAAAACCCTCCCTTCAGCTGAAGTGGGTGGCAACATTCCCATTGAATTCAAAAACAGAATTTTACCAGTAGGACTGATATTCTTTGCTGTTTAACAGCTCATGAAGACAAGTGGGTGTCAAATACTAGAAGTGTGATAGTAGAGAGTGGGCACTGTAGAACAGTCATGATTACTTTATGTCAATGAAAGTCTTTGAGTGCAAATCAGAGTGTAGGCATTCATAGTCCCTAAGTACAGAAGAAGCTGGGCTTCTGGAAGGTGTGAGAAGTGGGTTCCTGCACATCAAAATGAATACAACAGTCTCTGTGATGGTTTCTTTGCTCTCAAGTTACTCTGCCAATTTAGGAACCTTTTGCGTGGTACCTAGTAGACCTATAGCAGGTAGCCACCCTAAGCTACTTGCAAATACTCCTTACAGCTCAACCATTACATTTAACTAGTACTCACTTCAGGTCTGTGTATCCAAGTCAGTGCATGAGTGCTGCTTGATAGGTACTGAATGGTAAAACATGCAAAGACTGTTCAATGATCAGATGGGAGAAAAAGAACATCCATCCAAACCAATTCACACTTCAAAGGAAATGTATCTCTTTTAATGATAATAAAGTTTAAAAAAATCCAAATTCAAAATGGTATCAAAAGTTGAAAAAAGATAAGAGAAATTTAAAAACATCTAAATACTGTAACAGCTCAAAATCAAGTCTAGGGCCAAATTTAAAAGAGATCATAACTAAACAATGAGTTCACCTAACAATGTGTGTTTCTCCTGTGAAGAAACCTACTGCACATAACTATATTTTTTCTTAGTGAATACCAAACAACCTGAATGAACTTGAATAATGTTTGGTTTGCCAGCAGGCATTTTTTTCAGTACTTACCCTATCTTACCAGGCATATAAAGGAGTAAGGGGACAACAGGTGAATCATCATTGCCATAAATGATGAAGCCCATTTCATGCAGTCTTCGTCTGAAGTATCTTGTGTTTTTCCCCAGCTGGCGTACTCTCTGGAGCCCTGAAATGAGTCAGTCAGGAGAACAGTCAGTGCAGGGATCATTACTGGAGTATAGGAACAGGCAAGAAATAGGGCTGTGGGTAACAGGTCAAAAAATTTTGGGTAAAATGTAGGTGTTGATATTTGATTCGAAAGAAAAACATGAACTGAATTCAACTATGTTGATTATTATGGCATTGTAGGACAGACTATGGATATACCTGTACTTGTGAGGAGTCTTCTCACTGGCAAAACCAATCTACGAGTCTATGAGAGGTAAACAATTCCCTTTACTGAATTGTGCTGAATAAACCCTACTGAATAACACACAGCTATTGGGAAGTAGTTGTATGTCTCTATAGATACAGGAATGTAAATAGAATATGTTCTTTCTCAATATAACTCACTATAAAGGGAAATAACCAATGCCAGTACATGCTTTATGTTTCTCATTAATATCTTTTATACTCTTATAACTAGTTCTATGCATACATGTTTGTTTTGTTTTGTTGTTTGTTTTTATTATTATTCTGTGACTGTAATTAAGCTTAAGGTAGAAAACATTGAACATTACGGGGCAGCTCAAACTGATGCTTTTGTTGCAATTTTTTAGACAGAGGAAAAGCATGTAATAAACTCTGTTATTACACAGGATCTGATCTTCTGCAGTTTGTTACCAACATTCAGTGTAACTCCAGTTACTCTAGTATGCATCTTGATATGTAATCCCTTGATGAGTTTTGCTCAGATTCTTTGTCCTCTTTTCTCGTTATTATTACCTCAGTATCATCTGACAACAGTCTTTAGTCTTTCAGGACTTTCAGACACAAGTTTTGTCCCTGGCCTCATTCAGTCAGGAGTCTACTGATGTGTCCCACAGCAAAACTGACAGGAGAGCTGAAAACAATTGGTTTTTAATGAAGGAAAACCACAAAAAACAGCACTGAAAAAATGTGCTTGAAAAGTCATCTCAGCCTCTTCTATTGCAGTGTTATTAAGGAGGTGGTTTTTGACAAGGGCAAACTTGTTGCATACAAAAAGGAAAGACCCACACTCAACATTACTGGAGGTAGGAGATACAGTATGTCCTTTCCCCACTCCACCTTCGTTATACTTTATCAGTGAGCTGGTATATGTTTTGCTCTTCCAATCCTGTAAGGTGCTGATGGGGATGGTGCCACCTACCCTGTACCCAAGTGCCTCCCCAGTACCAGCCCTATGTTCATGCAGCCACACGAGGTCTGTCACATGGCTGACCTCATCAGAAAGAAACCTGCCAACCCAGTGTCAAACAGACTGATTCTCTAAACCTAATCACTGTGTGGCTACTTGAGCCTGCCCAGCAGAGGTGGTGGAATCATGTGATAAGACTGAGATTTAGCGAGACACATCTCAGTCACACTCTTAACTTGCATTTTCCTGATGCTCATCCACTCAAACTTACAATATCGCTTACATTATGTCATCAGACATGAACACTGAAGCCTCCAGTACAACTCATTCCCTTTTTTCCCCTTTGCTTTTAAGGTGCCTTTCCACAGATGTAGTATGCTTTCACTCTCCATTTACTTTATCATTTTACTTTACTTTTTGTTTGCTTCATTCTTCATTTACTACTTTCTGCTGTCACCCTTGTCCAACTGGATGCCTGTTTCCTAATTTCCCATCTTCCTTCTTGTAACCACAAGTGGCCAGTCAGGCATTTGTAGCTGGTACATACCACCTTTGGCAGATATGTCCTCAGACCACATTCTGCCCACCACCTGCTGTGGCACATTTCTTCCTATTCCCTCTTGGCTAAGGTGAGGAACACCACACCTACATAAACCCCCTTTCCATTAATCATTTCTGAGCGTGCATAGGTTTGAACAAGATCTACTGCTTCATCTGTTCTGTATCTTCCCGAGTCAAGGTTCTGTCAGTGTTCTGGCTGGGAAATTTATAGGGAAACTGGGACTTGCTTCACAGTGATCAGTGTTTTGCTGAACAAATTAAAAGATCTCATAAAACCAGTGCTTTTGTAACTTCATGCACAAAACTGCCCACGCAGACAACCTGTTAGTTACAGTTTCAGTCATTCAGTTTAAAGCATTCAGTGGAAGAGATCTGCTGGGTTAGAAAAGGCCACAAATAGTTTAACCATCTCTCTAATGCTGCTAAAACAGAAACAGCTGTGCCAGAGCAAGGAAAACAAATGAAACACAAAAGCATCCTACTACAAAGCTTTCCAGTCACTAATAAAAACAATAGTCTGTGGTATTTCCAAAAATATTTTTGGTGTAGTAGATCTCAAAGAACCAGGAGGAAACATCAAGGAGGAGGAGAAATGGGGGCAGGGGAGATGGCAAGGGAAGGCAGTGAGAGAAGAACTGCAGAGTCTGAAGCCTAAAGAGATACTTTTTCCCTTGTTAGAATTCATGAAGATGTTATTAGCACCTCCTGAGTGCCCAAATTACAAGCAGGAGGGCAGGGGAATAACTTGAACTGGGGGCTCAAAACCACTGCTACTTCTTCCTACCTTAGCAGCCCTGAGCTAGTTTCCAAGCTCTCAGTCCGCAGCATTTGCAACTACTAGATTTTCAATTAGGGAAAGTTTTCATAAATGCAGATGTTCTTGGCGAGCGCAGTATGAGTCTTGCTGCCTTCTCCTTTCTATTCAGCTGTTTACCGCAAAGCTGGAAACAAAGTGTCAGCCATGCAAGATTCCAGGCTCT
The DNA here is from genome assembly GCA_025447955.1 of Psilopsiagon aurifrons. Lineage (NCBI taxonomy): Eukaryota > Metazoa > Chordata > Aves > Psittaciformes > Psittacidae > Psilopsiagon > Psilopsiagon aurifrons. Next base: position 27,803 of record JAOEHY010042546.1, on the reverse strand, counting down.
TTGGTATTTATCAAACCATACGCACATGGCCCAGAGTCGATCAGTTTGTCTCTACTTATTTTAGGTACCGGAAACTTAGACTCCAAAGCAAGAGGGGGAATCCAGCAAATGAAACTTTAAAGCTGAGAGATGAGTTTCAGGTAATCCCCCTAAAGTCAAACTCCTCTTCCTTTTCCAGTCTTCCCTTGATAAACCTATATCCTCAACCAGTTTGTGATGCGATGGATTCTCTTATTGAGAATCTCTATGGAGCAAATTTCAAGCCAGCCAGTGCTTGATGCAAAAGAGACACTTTTATGTTTTAGCAACATCCCAGAATAGTAATTTCATTTGCAGGGATGCATTGAAGAGCCAAATAAAAGATCAGAGCACTCATATATATCTGGAGGGAAAAAAAGGACATTAGGAGACGATTGCTACACACACTGGATTTGTGGGTGGGTGGCTGGGAGGAACCTGTTTCTTTACCAAGTGTCAACACTTTTCTTTCTCATGTTAGGTTCTGTGGTCAAAGACCACATACTCACATCATATACACAGGCATCTTATATGCTGTCCTGATAAGAGCAATAAAACCCCTAAAGTTTGTAACTGTATTTCAGCGCTCTTTTTGTTCCTTTTTGGGACCCTCCAATGTCACATAAGGGGTAGATCTGAGAAAAATATTTATTTTGGTCTCGTTGGCCCCATTTTTCCCTCACACTGCAGATTAAATCAGTGTAAGAGCAGTGAATAGTTTAGAATCAGATCTTAGTCAAAAATACCAATTTCATTGTGGTATGCTTAACCAAAGGCACTGCATTTAAAAATTCTTTTATTCGATTCTTGAGGCTGTGATCTTGCATCCTTCATTATTTATTCAGTGAAATTCTGTGGAGTTGGACCCTTGAGCTAAAATAATAGAGCTGCACCTATTTTGAGTGCCAGAACTTACCCCTATGGCACCAGTAAGAAGATCAGGTCATCAGACAGTAACATATTAGTTCAAAAATTCTTAGCTTGCAAAATTCTTGAGGATTTACAATCTATGCAAATAGCTTATAGTACAGCATGCAGGATGTCCATACAGCTGTATTCCATAAAACATGTGAACCACAGTACAGCCAGTGTTCAGAGAAAACATCCAGGACAAGGAAAACTGACCCTTAGCTAATTAAAACTAAGCCCACTAATGCTCCAGAGTCTTTAGCTGAGGTTGAGTATGACCTTATTAAGAGCTCTACATCTTTTCATTAGCTGGAATAAGAAGGGCCAGAAAGAGAGAAAACTGAATGATACATGATTCTTGAATTCTGCAAGTTGACAGGCTAAGAAAGTTGGGGCTGTACAGACTGGAGAAGAGAAGCGGCTTGAAGACCTCAGAGCAACTTCCTGCGTCTGAAGGGGGCCTGCAAGGATGTCAGAGAAGGACTCTTCATCATGGACTGTAGTAACAGGACAAGGGACAATGGGTTCAAACTTAAACAGGAGAGATTTAGGTTGGATATAAGGAAGAAGTTCTCTTTGAGGGTGTTGAGGCCCTGGAACAGGCTGCCCAAAGAACTGGTAAATGTTCCATCCCTGGCAGTGTTCAGGGCCAGGTTGAGTGGTGTCTTGAGCAACCTGGTCTAGGGAGGCATCCCTGCCCATAAGAGGAGGTTGGAACTGGATGATTTCAAGGTCCTTTCCAACCCAAAACATTTTATGACTCTATAATTCTACGTTATCTTCATGCTGCTTGGAACTCACAGCAGTACACAGCCAGCTTACTAGGATTTTGTTGAAATACAGGATTAATTACCTGGATGGTACAATAAAAACAGATCTACTGCATCTGCAATCACTACTGCTGGCAAATTCACAGTTTACATTCATTGCAGTGCTTTAAAAATATTTGGTTTACTGCAAAGTTCTAAGGTGCTGGCAACTCTGGGAAAAATGTTGATTATATTTATATTTGACACACATTTTTAGCTCATTAACTGCTGCAGGCTTTTAGAAGGCTTTATAGCTCAAAATTAATATGGTTTAGTTTAAGGAAAAATAAAAAAGGGAGAGAGAAATGATAAAAGATAGTGGCTTGCTCATAATTTCTTTGAAGCAACAAGCCTTTCGAGAGAGCTGCTTGGAGTAAGAGGCTTGGTAAATGCTTTGTCACACCCCAGGCTATGGCTTTGGACTTGCTCTCAGTGACCTGCTCTGGAGTTTGACAGCAGGAAGACATCCTCGCTACACATCTGACGACCTGACCTGAGGCCAGTGTTACCTGGCACAGCTCCGTGCTCTTCAGTAGAGCTTTGCTATTTATGCCAGCTGAAGATCTGATCTTGGCAGAAAAAGATACAGTAAAACTATCAGCTTTCTGCAACAAAAGTTTGTTTTCCTCTTCCAGAGATGTCTGGTTTTTGCTCCTGCAGGATTTTAACAAGCAGAGAAGCTGGCTGTGCTCAATTCCTGTGCAAACATTCTACCTTTGAACTCTTCCTGTAGTCCTCTACCCTCTGGAAATTCTGACTCAGAATATTACAAACAGGAATAAGCAACCTGTAGCCTTTCATATCAAGATCTCAGGTGTATTTTAATTGAAGGAGAGCTATTTTTCCTGAACCCGTTCCAGGAAAGATAATCCCACGCTGTACTTCTGTTGGCATGCAGTGGACTCTTCAAGACAGAAATCCACCTGCTTTAATCTTCTCCAGATGTTTCCTAGGGTCTTTCTAGGCAATTAGTTACACGATCAAAGATTTACACACTTGTGTCAGTGTGTCTCTTCAATCTGTGCTCCTTGGATGGAGGACTCCACTCCCAGCCCTCCTCTACTAAGAAGTAGATAGTAAAAAGCAAACTTTCATAGGCTGAAAAGAAATTTGGAAAACAATAGCTCTTCCCCACTAAACTGTTGCAGATGGGCAGATTTTCTTTTCTTTCCCTCTGGTTCCATTCTAAAAGTAATGCACATTTACCTCCATGTGCATTAAATCACAAATAGAATGCTATAAAACTGGGGTGCCTAAAGGAAATATGTTTTCAGATAAAAAATCTTCATAAAAAAACAACTTTGATATGATTTGGGTTGAAGTGAAGACATTTTCTTCTACAATCTAGTGCTAACAAGAAAACTAGTAATTTCAACTTAATTCATCTGCTAAATAAGCCCTTAAGGACTTACTTAGTCCAGTTTTAGCTGTGAACTGCTGCAATACACTTTCCATAGCAGATGAAGAGAAGAAAAAGCAGCAATTTCAGCTGAAGCAACAAGGAAAAAAAATGTACAAATTCTGTGCTTTTTACCTTATTTCTCGAATGAGTCAGCTCTTGTCTCTATTCAGATAAATAATGCAAGCAATCAGTGTCCTGCACAAAAGCAGGGACAGAGCAGCCAGCCTTGGCCAAGCCTTATTTACTCCCAGCACAGGTGATTAATCACAAGGCACGTCAGTCCCCCTGCCGAAAGCCAGGGCATAACTGCTCCATCTGTATCACATTAGGTGTTTCTGAAATGCCAGGGATCTAAACACCATTAGGAGAGGCACTTCTCTTCTTTGTGCTCCTCAGGCTGATAACAGCACTGGATTCCTTGGGCATCTGCAAACAGCATCTGGAATGGAGGAGGGATGCTCGTGCTCTATCCTGGCAGCAAAGACACCCTTAAAAGGCAACTGTGTCATGAAGCTGCGTGTTGCTGTCCCTGGGGAAAGCATAACTTTCTTTGCTGGGGGACAGGCTATGAGTCACATCCAAGTCTGATCACATCCCTTCTCAGTCTTCAGTTGATATTTATTTGTGAATACAGGGGACACAATCTGCTTAAGGTCTGCTAGAGAACTACAGCACTGGTTGGTGCATGGAAAAAGTGACTTCAAATGAGGTAGAATACGGTCAGTCCTCAGAGCTCTTGCAAATCACTGCAAACACTATTACTCCAAAGCCTGTGTTGCTCAGATCAACTGACCCTTCATGGATAAGTATGGCTTCCTTTAGGGTGAGGACCACATGACAGGTGAGTAAAGGTGATAGAATTTAGCTCTGCTTCATCATCCACTGCTTGGGAGAATATCTCTGACATTCAGCTTAGACAAATAATCACGACAGCATGTTATCATCATTATCACCTTCACACTCGTAATGACTGGGAGCCCTAGTCACAGAGCCAAACAGGGAATAAATTCACCTAAGTGCTTTAAATTTAAGCACATACCTGTTTGGAATATTAACTTAAAATTAAGCCAGGTTTCAAGGATTCTGCTTGATAAGGACCCGAAAGTAATTTCAAAATGGAACAGCAAAATAAGAATTTGAGAGGGAAGAGTAAAAAGGTATACTCAGGGATGACTGATTCTGCAAGCTGTTTTGAACAGGTTCAAGAGGTCCAGTACTAAGTAGCTTGAAGAATTAAAGCGTACAACTATAGTTTCATGATCAGTTTAGTCTGGCACAGATTTATTTTGCTGCAAAGAGGATTGTTCCTCGTGGCTCCAGCTGCTCAAGTCGTGGTGCTGGGATTCACATAGCCATGGGTAGATTGGCTGAGGGAACCAATTTGGCTGTAGGCTAACCATTTGTGCAAGAGTTGGTTATTTTTCAGCTAGATCAGTTCTCTGATTCAGTTCATTGCATGGCTGCACGAACACTAATGCTTGGCATAAGGAAAAGGGGCACAAATAAGGGGACAGGGAGAGGATAAAGGCAAAAAGAAGGGCAAGACTGCTCTTCCTTGTGCCAGGGCTGGCTTAGGCCAGGTTGTAGTGATGTGAAACTAAGGGGTTTGGATTTGCAGAGAACCCTGACTGGCAAGCTAAAGTTTTCAAACGATTGCTAAGCAGGTAGCAATGGAAAATGTTGGAAATTGAGCGTGTCAAGAAGCTGGTCCTCCAGTTCTACAAAAATCTAAGGCAGACATAAATGTTTTAAAAAGGAACTCTTTAAAACCAGATATTTTAATGCCAAACTGAAACAGAAAGCAGCATTCTGCAGCTTCTCACAAACTGAATGAGCTCAAATGCAAGAATTCAATTGTGTGCTAAAAACCAAAGTGAAAACTAGTAGTTGCAAGGAGATAAACCAGTTGGCATGAATGAAAAAGTAAATGAACATTTTAAAGTAGCAACGTCTGACTGAAACACCTCAGGAATTATCTTTTTACATAATGGGGGCAGCAGGCTCCAGAAGATAGGGTTTGAAAATCTTCAATATCCCATAAAAACATGGAAAATGCGATTGCTGTTGGTGAATTATGGTTTGCCAGGAGTTAAACATTCAAATGAGGCCTTTGCAAATGCTGTAGTTTGCTTTTTACACCACCATCATCTATTATTAGTCGTCAAGAAAATTGCTTTAGAATTTCCAGCACTCTTAATTCTGTCTGCCTAGTGGTTCTGTTTGCTACCTATCACATCTTAAGTGTAAAAATACACTTTTGGTATTCTCAGAAAGAAAGGGGGGAAAAAAGTCCAAGGTCACAGCTGGAGGGGCTGTGTTGCATGCAAGTGAGTGTGCTTGAAAATCTGTGCATGGTCCAAACACTCTGAGTCAACAATCCCTCATCATGGGGATAAAACCACTAAAGCAGCTGTTGAGTTTCCTGAGGTACTCCAGTGGTGTAATGAGAAACCATGAGGAGAACATAGAGAGAATATCTATATTGTGAATTATAAAGAGTAAATGCCATGGGAACTCCTGCTTATCTCCAAATAAATGAGGAGGCACATGTTTGAGATGAAAAGGCTACAAAGGCTTAAGAGGGATAAAATGAGGTTTTTTTTAATAGACTACATGTACTGAACTGTGGAACTTGCTGCCTTATGACATTACTAAAGGAAATACAGCTGCCAGAACACTTTTGAACAACTCTATAACAGGAACTATGATAGTATCTGTGACATTATACCAAGAATTAGTGTATCTGGTTCTACAAGCTGTCAATTTTCATTGTGCTGTAAAAAACATGGCATTGAAAAAACACCATGACTTGTACTCTACTAAAATTATGATTTTACGTGAAAATAGAAATACGTTTGCTATTTTTTTGTCAGTTTCTGACTCTTCTGATATGTCACTAAAGAAACAAAGGACTTGGTCATCATAGTGACCCCAGCCTACTCCTCTTTCCTAGGCAGAAACAACTGTGCAGTTTTGAGGGAATTAATATCTTCTCCTAATTCATCATAGAATCACAGAATAGTTAGGGCTGGAAAGGACCTTAAGATTATCCAGTTCCAACCCCTGCCATGGGCAGGGACACCTCACATTAAACCATACCACCCAAGGGCATTGATTTAGTGGTTGAACAGGCAAATGTACAACTTGAGAGCAACCCAAATATTCCACTCCAATTACCTGTGGTGCAAAAAAGCAAATTCTTTGACAGTTCCAATTCTTTTTAAGCTTTATTAAACACTTGCATAAGATCTGTAATACAATAAAGCATGATTTCTTGTGCTTCATTTTCTCAAGTCACAGCAGAAAACACAGCAAAAGAAAGAAACTGCAGTAGCTGTCTGTGGGCTCTGCAGTATCCTTCCAGTCACAGTATCATGACATTAATGTCTCATAACTATCACAAATATTGTTATGGGACATGCCCATACTCTTATAGATGGTTTTGTGCGAGATACAATGTCTTTTCTGTATCATTTTACTTTTGTCAGTGCAAGGCTTTCAAAATGAGAACATCCCCATCCAAACTGGAATCTCCTGGTGCAAAGGAAGGCAAGAACATATCCTGCTGGGACCCTTCCACAGCAGTTTCCTGATCAGAGATGAAAAAGGAGTGTCTCAGGTACTAGGACTGGATTGGAGGGTTGTGTGCTTGCTAAAGTTTCCTGTCGGCACATTTGTCCCTCTTCCTCTCCTTCCCCACACTAGGCCCTTTTTGTTCACAGTGTCTCCAGACTGTCTTCTCAGCAGCTCATTTTGATTCTAGTCTCCATCCTTATCACCCACTTGTTATCCCTCTTGTGCTTGTCAGAATGTCTTCTTTCTTTAATCATCCTAATTCACCTCCCTAAGTGCCTGACAGTGCAGGATGGATGCAGGTGCTCAGGGCCCCACTCCTCTGCCTTGGCTCCAGATGACGGATGCTCTGCTCATGTCCCTCCAAACTGAGCTGGAAGATGCTCCTTCACTCAGTGAATCTTAGATTTGTCAATATATATTTCAAATATAGCTTTTTTTTTTGATATTTGTAACATCACAAGACTCAGATGGTAGTTCATAGACATGGCAAAAATTACAAACTTGGCTGCCACAGCCAAAATCTTCCACCCTAAGCCTGGAGAAACTGAAGATCTGTAGGAGAAAAGGATTTTGTTAAGAATCGTTTTTAACTCCCCCTCTTTTTTTCCCCTAGATTATCAAACCCCTATGTGCATATCCAGCCTTCTTCTGTGGAAGGGCTGAAACTTTTCTGTTATATGAGAAAACTGTAGCCTGAAAGAGACATCTGCTCTGGATAATTTCCACCTAAATGGTTTAGGTTTCATAGAATTATCTTTAAAGTGCTAACCTGTTCCTTTCTTGTAATGAAACTGTACCCCCTGTGTCCATAAACATCTATTCATATCCTGCAGTCAAGCTCCAGAACACTGATCCTATCCTGGAAATACAAACCCTGATTCCAAACAACCAGATTCCTGCTAATTGAAAATAAAGGAAGCAAATATGGGAGATCAATCAATTGGATACACACCAGGATAAACACAAGCACTATTGCTGTATTTCTGGCCTCTGGCACTACCTACTATATTATTCCACCTGTGCTAGTCTTTTCTAGATCAGCTGTTTAACTAATTAGTGGAAAATAATAAGAAACTGAAGGGAATATAAAAGCATGATACCTGGGAAAATAGAAGAGAAGGCTGTGTGGAGTGCTAAAAAATACAGAATAAAGAGTTTTCAGAGCAGCAGTTTAAATGACCAAATTGGTCTTCCTTCTCTTAGTTTTCTATTAATCTACCAAGGACTCAGTCGTGAAATTCAGATATAAGAGCATGCCGGGTTAACAAATTTGTCATCGCATTATTTCACACTCTTTCCAAGAAGCATTGTAGAGTTAAATAGAACTTTTTAGCAAACTCTAAACTCATTCTTTTCCAGAACATTCCCAGTATTTTTTTTTATGCCCTTTGGAAATGCCCTCCAGAGGACAAGCTATCAGCAGACATTTCCTTATAAAGGATTCCTCAAATCATCCTTAAAGAAGAGGATGCCGTTTGAAATAAAGGGCAAAATAAACCCCTTTTATCAACTGAACAAGCTTCCAGAGGACAAAGGGTGCAATACCACCCTGGAGCGATTCTGGTTCACTTGAAGCTCCTCTGCTAGGTGTCTCTGCTATACAGCTCTTGTTGTATAGCATGATGGCTCACATGCAGGATTCACCATTTCCTATGAGAGTGGATCAAAAGGACTCAGCCAAGGCTGCTGTTGTCCTTGGAAACAAAAATATCTAAGAAGAGACAGTGCTCTCTCCCTTCATTCCCCCCTTGTTTCTAAGCCACCACCTTCCTCTCTCTGATGCCAAAGCAGCACTGTAGTGTGGTCCAGCACAACATTTTTTCCTGTGTTTTGGGTTGTGGGGTTTTTTTGTAGTCCACAAGACAGCCTAATGAAGGGAGTCCCACATGAAAGAAACCCCAATAGACTAAAATAATGAGTCTGGCTCAGAAGGACAAGAAACATTTTTACACACCATAGCCAGTTTCCCTAGCCTTTTTGCAATGCTCTAAGTTGTGATATATGATTTATTCGTTTGTTTTTCTATCCATTTGCATTTTGTATTACAAGGCAAATCTTTAAAAAATAACAGAACACTAATTTATTTCAGAAAGGATTTGCAGAAGGCTTAATAAGCACTTATTTTGTGCAGAAATATAAACATTGTGTCATTAAACAATGCTTCTGGAAGAGAAAATGCTGCAAACTCTTAGCCCTAAGACAGTCAGACACGCACATCTTAAAAGGCTCCGTTTTGAACAAGTTCTCCTATTAGCCTGCACTGAACTGCATGCAAAATCACGCTAGATGAAGATCACTTTTAAGAGGCTTTGAAAGTTTGGAAATGCTCTGCATGTTTAATACTTTACATGCCGCATCTCTGTGAGCCGCAAGCGGGTAACTCCTGGGCAGGCTCAGTGCAAGACCGAGACTGCCCTCTGACGGCAAGCTTCTCCGATAGCTGGCGCGGCGAGCAGCCCAGCAGGACAGCCTGCAGGCCCAGATAGTCCCCAAGGTAGAAGAAACATGTCAGAGCTGCTCTCTTAGATTGAACAGGATATAGACATTAGCATGCACAACCCTGACCTTTCAAATTCCGAGCTGGAAACACTTGTAACACTGACTTCTCTGCCAAAATGACAAAAGCATCATTTTCCATGATCGTGACCTTGTTGTTTACACATTGCACTGGAGTTTTGCTGCACTTTGTTATTGCACTCGGCAGAATTTGGCACTGAATTTTCTATCTCTCCTTTTGTACTCTGGGTCCTTGTAAATTCTGGCCTCACTGAAGGGCTGTGATAAACGTCTTTATAGCCTCGTGTCTATCATGGTTTGAAACTGCCCTCTAGGGCACTGCAACAGAATAGTGCAAAGCAGCATTGTAACTGCTCTCACATAGCCTTTTTGCCTTTCCATTCCCAACCTTACCCTAACCACATCAATCATAGAGGGCTAATACAGAAATCCTCTGGTACTCCTACGGGAGGTAAGATAGAACAGCACAGCACAGTGCTGCTGGACCAGTAAAAATGAGATTGCTATTCAGAATCTGTATCTCCCACTGCACGTTACACAATCACACAATTCTTAGGCTTTCTGGGCAAAAAACAACACGAAACATCAGCTTTTCTCTGAGCTGCGATTTAAGTCCTAGAACACTAAACACACAGCAGTATCACTCTGAAACAGTAGCAGATAGATCTGTCACATAGCTGATTCTTTTGCTGCATAGAAAGCATGTTAAACAGAGGACTGGATGGTAGCTGCATCTCTAACTTCAGGAGAGGAGCACAGACAAACCTAATACACCAAGTACTCAATTCTTCTGGGACAAAATGTATTTCAAGATACCAAAATCAATGCCTGAGCGAGGTAGGAATTATATTTCACGTTCTCATACTATTATTTTATCATACAATACCTGTTTTGAAATTCTGTTCCATGCTTGAGTTGTTGCCATTTTGAAGGTTCACACGAAGAAGCTAAGCTGGCAGCATCTAACACATAAACGAGGGCATGCTGTTATGAACCCCTCCTACAAAGGCAGACAATCTGCTCCAAGGGCAATTTGTGTACTTCTATTTGTTGGTGCAGATTGGACTGGCAACTGTGGAGCCAGAATTCCAGAATATTTCAATTCCTGCTGTATGTGGATGAGCATGGAAAAAAAGAGCTGATAATGCTTAGAAATATGATGATTTGGATATTAATCTTACAGTAAGAATTGCTTCCTTTGCATTGTATTGCCATACTGTACTGCTGGATGACATTTTGTGCGTGCCTCTACACAGCAGATGCTCTATACAGTAGCAGTTAAGTGAAGTTAAAGAAGGTGGCTTACCTTGTGTTGTCCCATCTTGTCCCATGAGACATTTCATTGCCCGGATGATTTGCTCTGCTACGGGTGGACACATTGATGTGGCATACACAGCACTGTGAGAATGAGTTCGTAAAAAGTCCACAAGGTCCTTACACAAGCAAAACAAAGCATGAATGAGCTTTGAGCTGGTCAAACAGCAGATCTCCCTCTTAACTACTGCTGGAGTGAGAACACGTGAAAGGAAGAGGATGTTTCACCAGTTACTGGTTTGCTTTCTTGGCTGCTACTGTTACTACATGGCCTGAAGAAACATCAGGCAGATGCAAATACTTTACCATGTAAGTGGGGCAATTACACCTGAAGCAAAAGTCTGGAGTAGAATAATGTTTACTTCTGTGCTAAGACTTATTATAAAGGAGCCAAAATCATTTAAAAACCAATGAACAGTTGCACTTAAAATACTGCGTGGTTTGTCTCTGGGAATGAAGAAATCCTGCATGACATCAGTATAGTTCCTCTGCCACAAGACAGGAAAACCAAGCTTACTGGGATCTATCTTTGGCTATTAGCATGTAAATCTTTCAATTGAAACTTTCCATCAGTGTGGCAGGGTCAGTCATCTTAGAGTTGGTATAACTGCTTTAACATTTCCTTGTGTAACTAAAAGCACAATCTGTGCTCCTAGAAAAAGCATTGATGATTATAGGCACATCTACAGCACTGTTCTGAATCAAGGAACAGAGCCCTTGACGAAGACCATCATTATTATGACAGCTTATACCTCCCAATACAAAATACCAGAGTAACAGTTACAACACTCTAAGCTGAATGCAAATTAGTGAGAAAAGATGAGGCTTGAAAGAAAACTGGCTTTTATGAAAAAAATCACCTGAAAAAAACCCTAAAGACTAACATAAATTATTGCCAAAAAAAGCTGTAAGAGTCTATGCAGAAACTCTAATGTTAAGGATAAAGGTTTACGTAATGTTACACAAGTTATGCATTGCTATATTGCAGTTGTAATCCTAAGGGCTTGATCAAATAGCTGATGAGGCTTCCTTGCTCTAGCTGATGCAGAATAAACACTGCCACAGTGAGTTTCTGGCTGCAGAAATGCATGTAGGAGTGCTAAGTGTGTCGGGTGAGCAGCTGCCACTAAGGTCCAGAAAACCTGAGGCAAAGCTTAGTGACACACACAGGTGTGAAAAGAGTGACCCACTTTCATTAAAGGAAACTGCCAAGGATTAGATGATTAATTACTTTAGGCTGCTTTTCACTGGTGTGTGCTTTCCTGTAACTTGTAGATACATTAGTCACATAGTCTTTGGTGAGAGTAAAACCCTCAGATACAGATTCAAGAAGCAAAGGAAACAAAGAAAATTGATTCTTGATGCATTGTGGTAGCCTGTTTTAAGTTCTTCAGGGGCAAACCAAAAAAAGACAGTAAGAAATACACACTTTATACTTTCTTACAGTCCTTTTATTCTACTCAAGTGCTACGTTTAATAATGTTATCCTGGCAACAACCATATGGGCTGTCTAAACAGGCTTCCTACTCATCCAGGAAACTACTTAAAAAATACATTCAGCAGGGTATGAAAAGGGTAAGTAATCAGCAACCACTTCATATCTCTGTCAAGCAACAAAGCTGATGACATTTCACAATGGTGCTGATTATGTTTCTCTTCTTGTACACCCCCAGTGCTCTACTTTTTGTTGACATCTGTTGTTGGCAAGAGGTTGCTTTGTTAATGTATGCAGAGCAATTGAGGACACGGATTTTACTATTGCAAAAGGCCCTCAGTAACCCTCTTTCTCCATCCTCCTAAAAAATGCAACTATGACAATCCACAACTGTTTAGGAATTTTATTATCAGTAGATGAAGCTGTGGCTTTAATCTCTCTGTGTTGCTTCACAGACTGTTTACAAATGTGAAACAAAGTAATGAGCAATCTGCATGCAAATTAATGTAGTGAAGTATATTTAGCCAACCACAACGTGTCTAAACATTTCCAAGACAAACAACAATCATCAGGGTGGCACAGAAATACCCGACCCCACCAAATTACATAATATGAACATGAGACAAAAATTAGAAAGTCTAACTGATGTGCATTTGGGATCCAGACAAAAATAGTACTAACTTTAGAATAGTGCTCCTGTAAACCAGTCTGTGCAAAAAGGTAATGAAACGTATGATACATAATAAGAAGATGAAATACATAACACATAAAAGAAGATACTTCCTTATTCCCCTCCCTGATGTTAAAATGCATTTTCCTTTTACCTTTTTGCCAGCTATGTATCCTCCAGCTGCGCCAAAGCTCTTTGTGAATGTTCCCATTAATACATCAACATCATCAGGGTTCATACCGAAGTACTCCACAACTCCTCGGCCTGATGCTCCCACTGCACCGATGCTGTGAGCTTCGTCCAAGTAGAGGTAGGCTTTGTATTTCTTCTTTAAGGAGACTATCTCTGGCAGGCGCACGATGGACCCTTCCATGCTGTGGATGGAGAGAATTATGGATGCACAACAAATCCTGTACTTTCTCTTTAAGATACTGCCAGAAAATATAGTCATTAATTGTCATAGTCCAAAAAAGATGTTCTGGAACCTCAATTTGTATTTAAAGTTCAAAGAAAAGTTGCAACCTTTTCCCATCTGCAGGTGAGTTTGAGAATTCAAACAATCAATGTCAGTCAAAAAGATACTGAACAAAAAGATGCAAATTTTCAACATTTCACAAAAGAGAAGAAAAGGTATAAAACAAGGGGGGAGATACTCACCCAAAGAAACATGCTGCAATTCATTACCAAACAAATACTGTAATGAGCTATAAGGAACCCCTGTAGTTGGAACTAGATGATCTTAAGTTCCTTTCCAACCCTAGCTACTCTATGATTCAAATTTGGTCTGGTCCTTTCTTACTTCATTATCAGCTACTGTGGTAATATTTGGGGGTAACAGCTCTTGAGCAAATTACTCTGGTGCAGAGGAGTTGGGTCTAACATATAGAAGAGATGGGCCACATGAAACCAGCAAGAACTGTAAGCCGCTCCAGTCTTCAGAGTGGACAGAATCAGGGATTAGAAAAGGAAGCTCAAATCCACTCTTGCAAATTGCTGCTCCTAATATGTATGTCTTAGGAGATGTAGCCTGCTACCTAATATTCAAAAAGGAAAATGTTTCCATTCTTTTTCCTTTTACTTTTTTATAGATGTGCAAGAATAGGAAATGTTCTGAACTTACACTAATGGTATATAAAGATTTGTAGAAATAACAAAAGTGATAAATCTTTTGTATTGTTGGCAATCACATCATTAAGTTAGAAAGCATAGAAGAGGTGTACAGCAAAATGAAACCCAGGGAGATAAATAAGAAATACACTGTAATCTCATAAAATGAAGTATCAATAGTGTCTCTGTGAAGACTATTATGTCTTGAAAGCCTTTGTGAGATGACTGCGGCTGTGCTTGGATATGCTCTGATGCACTCAGTATTCATTTCATAATGAGTTAAAAATGTTCTCTTCCACTAGCTCTAGTGAGCAGGTCTTTAAATGCTAAATACTTCCTATAAAACATAAAATGAGTGCACTGTCTGCCAGGAAAACCAGTGCTCCATGGCTAAGGCCTGCAGCTAAGGTCTATCCAATTGTGAATGCTACAAGAGAAAGCAGAAACATCGAGTTTTTTCCCAAATTGTACAAAAGAGCAGTGCAACCAACAACACTTTATGCAATTTTTAGATAGCAGGCCAATGGCTTTCACAGATTGTTTTATTGCCACTCTAAGCCATACTATGCAGCTGGAAGTTTGGTACCACAAAGGGAGCAGGATGATCTTTTACCACGTAGGAAGTCTTTGCCAATTGTAGTCCTTCTTCATCCTTTGGTCTTCTGAGTCCACTTGGGAACATCTTGGTCTCCAGTTTTGAAGGAGACCTGCCCATAGGCGAGTCTCCATTTGTCTGAAAGAACAGTATGGGGGAGCAGCCATGGACAAGGACTGCTTGTGCTGTTCATATTGGGAGGTTCAGAGAGTCTGGCTGCATATGCCTGGAGGCATGTTTTTGGCTGTCTGATGACTGCCGGTAAATCTTGCCCTTTCGTCTTGCCCAGCCATACAAAGAGGCAGCTCTGGGGCTGTACATTGACACCATGGTCTCTTGCAGTAAAGGAGGGTGGGCTCGTGCTGCGATCTTCTGAAGACTGGTATTTCTCTCTTTTCCCAGATGGCATTTGGCAGCTGGGTGAGAAGCAACTTGAACCACTACAGCTATTTTCCTAATGAATACTAAAGCAGAGCCCGCGGTCCTCACATAGCCCAGAGTCAAAGCATTAGTCAGCTAAAAATGATCCTGAGCCAGTGGTGGGCTTGGCTCATTGTGTGTGCTGGAGATGGCAGCTTTCAGCTGTGTCTGGTCAGCCTATAGTTTGGCTATATGGCCAGAGTGATAGTGGTGCCATGGAGCATCCCTAAAGAGGGAAGTGAATACGTATCCCACCCTCCACCTCCCAGCAGTACAGGGGCAGATCAGCTAGGAAGAGAAGTTTTTTCCACATTTACATGGATGTCATTAAGCTTAGTGGGTCATGGAGATTCAGATGGGAAAAAGCATTTATCTTAAAAAAGAGTGAAAACAGTAAATTAAAAATACAGAGCTTGATTTGCTGCATATTTGTGTGTTGCTGAATCCCAGAATACATACAGCTGGTACATGGCTGGTGCAAGACTAACCATTAAGAGAATTTAGAGAAACTTTTCTTTCTCATGTGAGTAGGAGAATTCTCTTGGAACACTAAACTATTTAGCAAAAGAAGGCACTTGTATTCTGTTTCAGTCTTGATTTACTGCTCTTGAAAGATGCTGGCTGACATAAACGTTACAATAGTTGACAGAGATCCTAACATGCCCTTGAAGTGTCCATAGAGTAGATAAAGCACTGTTGATTTTATGTACGTTTTCTGTGCTGCCATTCAAACAGGCCTCAGCCCTCCTGATGGCAGAGATGAGAGCTATTCAGCTGCCTGCTCTGTTCTTGGTCCCTCTTTTGACCCTGGTAGATCGTTTGTGATATGAATGCTGCTCTGTTTAGAATTGCTCCAAGATAAAGCTCACTTCACATAACCCCTTGGGTAGCCCAAATGGAAGGTTTACTGGATCCTTCAGTAAATATAAATGTCGTCTGAGTTTAAACCAGAGAACCAGCAGTGAACTGTAATCGTTCTGTCTCAGTCTGATTGTGTTACTTGTACAAAGCTATTGATCTGTTTCCAGATCTGCTAAAGCACACAGGGCACATCAAAAAAATTGGATGTAGATGAACGCAAGGTGGCTCTGCCCAGGCCAGATGTTCTCATTATGTGTTATTCTGTCCTGTCTTGTAGCTTGGTGGCAGGGATGTAAAACTGAATTGTAGCTGACCCTCATCTCCCTTGTTTGGTGGGCAGGCACAAAAGCTTGCTTCAATACACACTTACTTTGAATCTACTTCCAGTCATGAGGAGATAGTCTAAAATTTTGGCATCACTGAGTTTTGAAGCCGGATTCAATTTCTACCAAACCTTTGAGATTCTTCCTGATGAATTGTGGAACCAGGTCCTGTGAGAGACAAGAGGTGTGCACTTGTGCTGGCCTCTTTGCCTGGGACACAGGCTTGCTCCTGACAGGATGCTGATGGGTTTTGTCCAGTTTCTTTTGAAACTTCTTGGGAAAAAGAGTTTTCTACATCCGACTGTGGTACCACAGTTTCATTTTTTTTCTGTCAGGAAAATAATTTACTGGTATTCAACCCAGTATCTTCTTCATAATTGCATCACTCAATGCCTCTAAACATGTCCTATAGCACCACTACCCTTTCAACATTTAAAAACTCAATCTGTTCCCCTTCCAGGCTAATTTCTAATTGGGAAAATCCTTTCTTTCCCGACCTGTTATTCCTAAGATGTATGCATTCCATGTTAATATTTACTTTAGGTATTGTTTTCTCGCATAAACCTTGCACATTCATAGAGCAATATCTGTTCTGTAGTTCAGGGCAATAGTTTTAAGGAAACCTTCCAATCCTGCTCTCAAATATAAGCCCATACAATGAAACTATAGAAATGATAAACTTTAATGCTGGTTCCTGGCCAAAGACATTAAATGTCACCCTATTCTTTTCTGGAAGTCCAGTCACTTAATCTCAGGAAATAAAAAATAACCCTGAAAAATTTCCTATGGTATTGAATCCCAAGGAACTTCTAATGCACGTGAACAGGCACTGGACAATATCTAACTTATAGGAGAGCTATTTTCTTAGCTGGAAGGGAAAATACCCAAATTAAATTAAAAGCAGGGAAAAACCAAATGAAAAACAATTGTTTTTGATCAGTTTCTGGTGCCCCATAACTCCTGCCCTGGGCCTTGGCCTATCTGACTCCTAGTTAAATATGTGTGCAAGAGAGCAGAAGCCTACTACAGACCATATCAGAACACAGTAACTGATTAATCCTGAACTGGAAATGGTAGAAGCCAAGGAAAACATTAACTGGAATTTCAAATAATACAAATATGATTTTGCAAGTCATTTTAACTTGTGCCCTGGACACTGCCAAAACTTATTCATGCTTTTTATGCTGAAGATTGATAGCTAGATGATCTCTCTCAGCTTGGAATGCAAATGGAATATATTTGCTCCTAGGGCAGTCAGAATTAAGAACCAGGTTTCACTAGTACTTGCAATTACTTCTGAAGACTTTTTTCTTTTTAAGACAATAGAAACATTAAAAAGCAAACAAATATACACTTATTACTATTTACTTGATATGTAGTCTGAGTGGTTACCAAGACAAGGGGCCAATTCTGCCTTCAGTTGTAACCAAGCAAAATTTGCAGCTTTTGGTTTCAAACACAAACCTGATTTCCAAAAATGCTCCTGTTGGCTGACAATGACCCCTTTCAAATTCTGCCAGCTGGTAAGTCCAGGCTAATGCACAGTGTAAACACTTTTGCATACTCCTAATGGAAACAGAAGGCAATTTCTTTTTCCATACCATCAACTGCATCGCGCTAAGACCATGGTGTCCCATATAATAATATTTTTTTAAAAGAAGGAAAAAAAATAAAGCTCAGTGTTTTTTCTGCATCTCTGGAAAACGCATTGCTGACAAAATTTGCCAAGCCATACTTGCAAGTCCAAAGTATTTTAACTTGGAGAATAGTTCTGACCAACTTATTTCAATTCTGTATTAGCTGCCCCTGAAGCATAACTTAAGTCCTTTAAGGAAAAAAAAGAAAGCAAGCAGGATTAACTATTGTAAGAAGCATATATTAACCACACTCTACCTCCTCTTAAACCCTCTGGATGGATGTTAATTCAGGATCTGGCAAACCTTCAAGGAAACTAACATTAGCCAACGTGGGGTTGGAAAATTTTAGTCTCTTTCAAAACTCATGGGCCAAGAAAAGAAAGAACATGCACACAGAAAAAAAAAGAGACAGTATTTCTAATACTTTCTTTTGCATATGAAATGTTGTTAGCTACTTGCTGAAATGGACTGCATGGCCTAATCCTTTTGCCAGTAATGCTGTAAGGAAAGATCAGCTGTGTGCATCTCGGGTTGGCAGTGATGTCAGGACACAGCACAGTGGGGTGTGGTGGTATTCTCCCTCCAGTCAGAGCAGACTTGCTTTGCAACCAAACCACAATCTTCAACTTCTGATCTGCTTAGGCTATGAAAACAACCAACCAACCAACCTAGCTACTGCTAGGGCCAGTTTCCAGTGGGGGCTATTAGAGACCTGAGCTTTGTTTTTCTTAAAGTTCATGCCTTTCACAAGCATAGAAACTCAGGGCATGAGTGGTCTTAACATTATTTAGCCCTTATGGGGCTGAAGGAGCTTCATGGTTCAGTTTTAGTGAGGTTCTCAGAGATTTAACGTGTTTTTATTTTGTGTTCCATCTTTGAAATTTTGAGAATGAAATCTTTGAAAATGAACTGCAAAACTAGGGAGGAAAAGGAAACGCTATAACAAATATACATCTGGAAATCATGGAATCGTAGAATAGTTAGGGTTGGAAAGGACCTTAAGATCACCTAGTTCCAATGTCCCTGCCATGGGCAGAAACACTACACACTAGATCCTGTCACCAAAGACTCTGTACAACCTGGCCTTGAAATACAGTTATAGTTACTATAGTTGAAAATAACTGACAGTGGGTTTCTCCCAGTGCTTGGACTCATCTATGCTTCTGTGTTATCAGTCTTCGTTCTTGCTCCCTAGTGGTCAATATACAGCATAAAGGATTTAAAAGTGAGTGAAGCTCAGCAGCTGGAGCATTTCCTGCAGGCAGTGTGACTGATGGGGACATTTGTCAGTAAAATGTTGGTGGTCCACTTAATTTCCACATGATCAAAGTCCTTAAATCTGAGTTTTCCTTTAGTACTACCAAGCTATGTTTATTTGCAGTTTTGCTCTGTTTATTCTGGTTGAAAGGAGGCGTTCAGCCTGCTTTGGATCAGCTGATGTGCTGCTGACCTGTTTCAGCTCTGAGTGACAGGTGTTTAGATAAGGACTGATTTGCTCCCTTTGCAGATGGAAAATGTTAAGTGAAAAGAGAGCACTGAGAGCTATGGAGCTGTGATGACAAGAGACTGTAGTAGGATTCCTTATGAAAAAAGCTAATCAGCTCAGCTGTGCTAGCATTTCTCAATAAAATGGCATAAACCACTACCCATCCAGACTGGCTGTATTTCAGCAACATTTGACATGATTCCTACATATAAAGTTTAATATTGCTTTCATAAACCGTGTCACATCCTGTAAATGAATCGTTCCCATTCCCTTTTCTCTGGTGCAGATGTCACTATTCCACAAACCATGTTTCTCCTACTCCCCACCTCTTGACACTGCCACAGTATCCTTACCTAGATCCCTGCAAACCCTGTCACTGTCCAGATCCTTGCTTCTTCAGCCCTTCCCTCCTCTTCATGTTCTCTGCCTCTTCCCATTCCAGCTCCCTGTCCACCAGAGGTTCCTACTCTGTGCCACCCACCAGCCCCATGGCTATCCTCCAGCAGCATGCCTTGAATGGTTGCCAGGATGAATCCCAGGGTGGTGAGACTGGCTGGTGCCTCTGCTTTGCTGCCCAACTCTAGTGATGGTTTGCCTTTCTGATTTGGTGTAAGATGCACCACACTAGTGAACTGGAGCTATCTGACTTAGGATGCTCTGTAATTACATGGTATTATTGATGACTGTATTATCTGATGGATTATCAAAGGCACGTCTCTCATTCAAATTCCTCCAGGGACTGGGGCTAGATAATTCATTGAAAGCCAATCTTCTAATTGTTTTTCCTGTCAAAGCACAAGTCTATTAGATCCAGTACTAATTACCAGAAAGGTGCTGATATCACATGGCCTATGTTCAGCTTGAGTTTTTAGATTCCAACAGCTGGGTAGGAACTGGGCATGTAGAACCTAATTAATTCTGAGTAGCTGTCTTCTGATCTGCCTGTGCACAACAAACAACTCTAGAAAACTCAGCTTACTCACTTAGCAAAATTCCTCGCCTACTACAGCTCCATGGATTTTATCACAGCTGTGACAACACACACCAGCTGACGCTGTGAGAGCTGTATTGCTCTCACAGTACATCTCCCACTCTGTGGTGATTTGCTAAATCATCATTCAGAACAATACACAGGACCTAACCGGAGCTGCAGTATCCAGGGTTCAGACTGAAGCAATGAAAATCAACATATTTATAAGATCACAGAATGTTGTTTTAATGTCCACTATCATTAAGATTTCTCTCAGAGTGACATCCACTTCACTCGATATATCATTCTGTCATCAGAAATGATAGCAAGAACTCACGTTTCTAAAGCACAAACATACCTGTAAATGCCCTCCACGAGGATGATAATTTTTCTCCATGCTCTGTGGCTTCGAGGCTGCCCATATATTATTGCATCCCTTAGCAGCTTCTCAAGGCTCTGCATATCTTTATTTGAAAAGAAGAAAAAGGAAGAAGGAAAAACATTAGCAAAGCTTTTTTATACAGAACTTTTTATTTTCTCCTGAGCACTATTGTTTTCCTGTACAGGAAAAGATGACATTAAAAAACTGTGTCCTGAAGATAGCTTTCTTTATTAATACAGCAAAAATTAAAAGCTTTCAGTTATGCAGCTTACCTGGGAAACTTCTAGAAATTCTTTTCATACATTTTTATTTAAAGGCAAAAGGGAAGCACTTTTCTTAAGTACTGATGCTAATTGCCAGCAGCTCTCTGTATGGGCTGCTGATACTCACAGTGTCTCAAGGCTTCCAAATAGTGAGTTTTTGTTTGCTTTCCAGCATCACCATGGGCTCCCCTGAATAACATGAGTTGCTTCAGCAAGGTTTGAATCACGCTACATGAAGCACATCAGGATGGCAGCAAGAGAAATCTTGCAAGAGAAATCTTCCCTCCCAGGAGGGAAATTGAGTGAATTATTGCTGATGAGAAAGGGAGAGACAAGTGGATACAAGCACATGGTGTAGGAACACTAATTTGGTGCCAAAATGCTTGGCAGTACAGGACTTCAATATAAGGAAGCCTGGAACAATGCTGGAAACTCAGCGGCTTTCTCAAGGTCTCTGTGTGTGTAATGTAATAAAATTCTTGAAGGAAAGCAAATGAAGGAAAGACATGGAAGATGCAAGAAAAAAACATCACAGGAATCTAACCAGCACCCTGGTGTCTCCACAGGAATGAACACTCTCCAAAATGAATCATTCTGGTACTTCTCGGGAATTGGAATTGTCATTTCACAATGTTTTCAAAGAACATCTTACAGAGACTTGTGATACCCAAAGGAATGGCACAGGTAGATTGAGAAAATCAATAGCATTTTTACTTATATAACCTCACAGTTTCAGCAACACAATGCAGTTACTGTAATCTCAAAGAGTACAACATTAAGCTGCTAAATGCTATTGTCCCAAGTGAAGAAAATACACCTGAGACATATTAATATGAATGTTTGATTTGGTTTTCACCTAGCTGGCACCAGGCCATTTGCTCAGTAACTGTCCCTCATGAATAATCTACGACCTGAGCCCTTCTATCCTGATACCTCACCTCTTGCTGGTACCATTTAGAAATCAGTGAAAGATCAGTTTCTCAGAAACACTTGTGCTATTCTGCTACTTACTGTGTAATCTCTTGGCCTAGCAAGACCTTGCTTTAATTTAGAAAGCACAAAACATGCGTGATAAGTTGACCCTCGTTTCAATGGTGCCATCGTCTGCCCAGCTCAATAAGCTCCGAGATGGAAATGCTATAATGTATAATGCAATGCAGACAGCAGAGTTTCCACTAGATGGCAATCAAGGAAATAAAAGTTCCTTGGTGCTTTAAAAGAGGCATTTATAACCCAGCTGAGCATTTGCAGCATGCGCGTATTTCATGGAAGAGAGCTGCTCATCTTCTCTTTTGTTTTGAGTAGATAATATTCATAAATCCTTTGGAGCTTTGAGCATTAAAGGATTCCTCTAGATGACAGAAAGCTCACTCAGTAGCTCATTTGGCACCCCCTTTTCTTAACCGAATTATTTCTCTACTGAAGTCATTGCCATCTAAATCCTTCAGGAAACTTTGAAATCCTCTGAATCACACAGGGTGTTTAGATTCAGTATTCTGCCTACATGTCAGTCCAGATTGGTTCTAGACTTCGGGAAAGTCAGTCTGCCCAGCCCTCTGAACTAAAAGCAGGGCTTCAAGGTTTAGTTGTTTTAACATATGGATGTCCACAAAAAACAGAAGGAAACAGGAGAGGGTAGGAAGAAGTGAAATGCATATAACTATCTAATAGAGCTGTTTAAAAAATGCATGGATGTGAACAGCTCCTCTGTACAAACTAGTGTGGAACGTGAGATAGCAGATAGTATAGAACCTCCCCAAGGAACGTGCTTGCCTGACTTCATACATGACATAATGCTGCTGGAGTACAGGCTAAGGACATGTCTGTTTGCAGGAACAGGGCTATCCCACTTCGGTTTTGATGTTTCATTCTGAAGAACATTCATGTGTGACCCTTTCTTGGGCCTGTAACAGTCAACACATAACTTCTTTCTGTGCAAATGAATATTACTGACCTTTGTGTTTGTAATGCCTCATTTGGAAAGGTGAAATTTGGATGAAGAAAAAATCTGTTACCTTTAGTCTTTCTCCCAAAAGGCTGTTTCTGTTATTCAAAGTGAAGATGCAGTGCTCTCTATGTGCTTGTGCTTAGACTTTCCAGAGAATAGGATATACTGAATGCCAGGAAAAACAGTGCCACCCCAGGTAACTTTTGGATATCAAATTATTTGCCCATTAAATATAGTGAAACACTGGGACTTTGAGATGATGAATTGCACGAGTCCATCTTGCATAACCAGTTATGGGCATAATAACTGTCCTTCCTTGTTTGCCCATCAGAGCCTAGGCTTTTCAGTGGTAATGACTAACAACCGTTCACCAGTCCAGAAGGTGGTGTTAAGAATTTCACTTCATTAATTAGCCAAAGCACAACCAAATCTCTCCTTGCCTTGCTTTCCACCTTTTCCCTACAGCATATTGTATAGACATGGAAGACAAAGTTTGCTGAGTGGGGACAGTGGGTCTCTCAGGTTTTCCAGAATTGAATAGACTTGCATAATTCTTCTTTGGCATCCTTCAGAGTTACTTCAACAGAAACACCAACAACACAAAGTGCCAGTGGGTCAGACGAGCCTGGACCTGGACAGGCAGCTGTGTGTCATGCTGCCTCCAGTGCAGGTGGGACTCCAGGCTCCTGGAGAGGCCCCTGCCCTCTCCCAGGCACACTCAGTGCCTCCTCACATGGCGACACAGCGTCTCCACCCCTCATCCTTACATTGTAATGCTGGGGATGTCATCACCATTCCTCTGCGTGGGATGGAAATCTCCCGCATGAAGTCAGCTGAATCCTTTTAATTAAACAGGCTACTACTGCCCTTATCACATTCCTGTTTCCTTTGCCTTGTGCTTGTCACTCTCATTTTTAGTTTCTCCCATTGTGCACTTTCGTTCACATTCAGGCAGACTCTGTGGCTACTTGTCCCTTCTCAGCCTCCCTTACCACCACATCTTCCCCGCTGCAGTGCATCTGCTACAGCATCTGCTGCCTCCTCCTCTCTTGATGTCCCACTTTTGGTACCTTTCCTGGTCACTGTCCTTTCATGATGTCTTGTGTGGCTAGCTCCAATGCTGTCCTTCCTTGCAGATCCCTAAAGCAACTGCATGGGTTTCGTTGGTCTGAACTGTAGGACTGTGGAAGGTGGTTTTCATTCTAGTGCAAATTAATCTTTGTAAAGTCCCTGACTGCTGGCACAGCTTTGAGCAGAAAAAGTTTGTTTAGAGTCATTTCCCTGAAGTCCCATCTTTGGATATCTTTGTTTGGAATGGGGTGGTGGGAGTGATTACTTCAGCCACACTAACAGTCTGAGACTCCCCTCCCTGCCCTTCAGTAAATACATATCTCTGTGAAAGCAAAGGGCACTCACCCAGGAAACCTTCCTGTTCACAACTTGGCAAGTCAGACACATGGCTTCCTCAAATCAGAGAGGTCAAATGTGGACACAGCATGCTAGGAGCAGGATATACCAGTCTCCTCTCTGTGGCAGCGTCTGCATGTGTCACAGGGAAAGACACGCCAAACTGGATTAGGCTGTGGTCCACCTATCTGGTGCAACAATCTTGTCTCTGATAGTGGCTAGAGGCTTCAAGGAGGACAAAACCTCAGTGGGTAATGTGCCTTTCATCCTGCCCTGTAATAGATAAAAAAACTGCCCTCCCTTCTTAAATTCCAGGGGCACTTATGTCTTTCAAAAGGAAAAATAAAAAATATTAAGTAATCATCTTGTACTAAGCTGCTGCAAACCCTGTTTTTTTGCAACCAAAGAGGTTTTTTGCTGACTTTAACCTGTTCATTTATTTGTATTGTTCCCTCCCTATTTTATTTGCTTTCTTGTTAAAGGCATGCACTTACAGCCTTCCACTTCTTTTTTTTTCTTCTTCAGTTCTTTTTTGTGCTAGAGAACATATTTGCACTGAAAGGTGAGGACCTTCTGCCTGAAAGTTCTTTCAGTGCTAACTACAACTCCTCCAGGTAGCTGTGCTTTCTCTTTAAAATGTCCTCATGGCACACACATCTGATCTCCAAAGCATTAATTCGACTGAGTAGCCTGAGAAATGTCAGGTTTAGATTAACTGTTGTCCAAGCAGGAAACTTTATTTTGTATGGAGACCTGAACAGCTCACACCTGAATGACGCACTTTTGTCATCAACCATGTGAGAACCTCAAACCCCCCTTACTACTTTCACAACACTCTGAAAAGGTGTGTAAGGAGGAGCTAGGAATGTACTAGTGTGATTCCCATTTCAGATGTGGATTCAAGCACCAGATTAGAGGCCAGATTTTCATCTACCCAAGGTGTTTGGTTGTGCCTTGCAATTGCCTGCTCTCCTCATATGATTGCTTGTTCTGATTGCATGTTAAAGTGCCTTTCCAATGATGAGAGCTGGGTATTTTTTCCACGTGTCCAGATATCAGTGTGTAGTCATGACATCCTCCTAGTCTGCTCATGCAATTACAAATCTAAACCTGAAAATGTGACTGCCATTCCATTGCTTGATGCTATATGGGAAAAATGTAGTGGAATTAGAAAGGATAAACAAATCCTAAGTCTTACACAGCACCTTATTAGACAGGCTGATATGAACAGAATTCACTTGGATGTAGTTAGCAACACACTAAACTTCCCAATGTATGAACAAATACACTCTTTCCTCTGATACCAGTATAAGACCCAGAACTGCTGAGTCAGAAAAGCCTTGATAAAATTACAAGCTGATTAGTGGTTAGCTATTCAGTTTTGCTTTTCAAGTTTTATTGGAAGGGTAAAGGGATTGGCTAATATTTAATCAAGATAAAGGTCAGAGGTTCTGAAAGAAAGTGCTTTAAAATATAGGCTATTTATAAAACATTGTCTTAGAAATAAAAAAGGCGATAAGTCAGTCTCTTCCTTTGCCAGGAAATGAAAACATCCAAAAGTGTAGCCCTTACATAGTCAAAGGGCCCCCATACTGGTTACACGGGGAGCCCAGAACTGGTAAGGGTAACATCAGACACCTTCAAGCACAAAATTAACCAAGGCCAGGCCACTACTGCCACAGAGACAGGGAGACGTAGCATCCAACCTTCCTCCCACTGCATACTAGCTTTCGGACCATGCTGCTGGCTTCATTTCTACACTCGAAATGCATCTCTATTCTAGCTTCCCAAACAAATCGCTGCCTGGGAAATGGTAACTTGAATGGTGCCCACACCACAGCAGGGGAGACAATAGAAAAATGCTTTTTGGGCATGTCAGAATGATTTTAGTCCACTAAAACCACTACTACATAAATTTAGGCTGGCTCTACATCCATTCCTCAGAGCAGGGGCGCCAGGGAGCAGAGCTTTGTTGCTAGCATCTACAAAAGTCCCTGAAACAGAAAAAGTCCCTTAAAGGCCAAATACCCTGCGGCATACTGGTGTGACTTGTGCCAGGTGAAGACTAGAAATAGTGCTAATGAAAGTGCAAGGGAAGGGCAGAAGTGGAGCATTCTTCCTAATTTTTCTCACATAGGTAGATGACCTGTGGGTGTGTGCATGTCCATTTCTCTTAGCCCAAGACTGTAAATTCCTGTCTGTTTACAAGGAAGGGATTGTTCACAGGCAAGCAAGATGCAAGGCACATTCCTCCAACCAAATAAAAATGGACTTACAGATCCACAATACATTTTTGTTCTATTATTAACCTTAAGGTTTGAAAACCTTCTCATACACCTGGGCAAAGGTTTTGTCAAGCAGAAGGAACATCCAGATGCCTTTTGTTTCACATGGAGAAGCACCAAGATATAGCAATTTTGTCTGTTCTAGCAAAACTATTCAGATATACTGTGGAAAGTGCAGTGTCCAGAACAGCTACCCACATATTGAAATAAAACTTCAGTAACTTTTGTAAGAATAAGAGTTACATTAAACCCAACTAAGATAACAGGTAAAGATTACTTCTTGGTTTACTAATGAAATATTTATTATTCGTAAAAGCATACTTATTTACTTTTGAGTAATGGCAAATAGATCTAGTATTACAGACTATAAGCTTTGAGATAAAATAAGACAGTTCTACAGAATGAGCAAAGCCTTTGCAGCATAGCCCTTAAAAATGAATGAACTTCAGCAGGAAGACTGAAATGGGAGGTTTTACTCTCTTTTCTATGAAATATTTTTATCACAGAATGAAGTTTCCTGTAACTTTTGTCTTAAAAATATTTTTTCCATAACACAGGAAAAAAAGGGAGGGGAGAGAGATTTACGATGCCAGGTTTGTTAGAAAGGGAGGTTACTAGCACTCACTTGTGCATGTCTTCTATAACATTCGGGAAGTAGCTAAATTAGGAAATGTATCATTGCTTCACTAAATTGTTTTATCATGAATCCTCCTCATTTGGATAATCATTTATAACTGCAACAAATAACTGCAAATAACAAATAACCACTTATAACTGCACAGCTACAGGCTGGGTAGAGAAGAGATTCAGAACAGCCCAGCGGAGAAGGACCTGGGGGTAATGGTCAATAAGAAACTTAATATGAGCCAGCTTCAGTGGGCACTTTCCAAGCTTATCTTTGTTCTAGCTTGGACCTCCTGCCACTGCCATCTCTAGACTTTTACCAACTCCTTTTCTTCCTGAATATTATTTAAGAGTAAGTCTTCCGCGTCCAGGAACAGCCTCACACTTGCAGGCCCTTGTTCTCATGGGGGACTTCAACCACCTTGGTATTCAAGGATCACATGCTACAAGCTCAGGAGTGTTGCATCCCAACTAAAAGGAAGTGCTGCAGGAGGGCCAGGAGACCTCCTTGGATTGACAATGAGCTGCTGAGCAAAATTTGAAGGAAGAAAGAGGCTTATAAAAGGTGGAAGCAAGGACAGGATGCCTGGGAAGAATACAGGGATGTTGTCTGGGAAGCTAGGGTCCAGGTTAGGAAAGCTAAGGCCCACTTAGAATTAAACTTGGCTAGGGATGTGAGAGGTAACAGGAAGGGATTCTATTGGTACACTGCAAATAAAAGACAGGCTAGGGACAATGTGGGCCCTCTCCAGAAGCTATTAGAACTGGCTGCCCTGGATTTGGAGAAGGCTGAGGTTCTTAATGACTTCTTTGCCTCAGTCTTCATTGGCAAATGCTCTGACCAC
>JAOEHY010042545.1:3460-20952 GCA_025447955.1 Psilopsiagon aurifrons | reverse complement strand
ACATCCTTGTCTCTAAATTGGAGAGACATCAATTTGATAGGTGGAACACTCAGTGGATAAAGAACTGGCTGGATGGCCGCATGCAAAGAGTTGTGCTTAATAGCTCAATGTCCAGCTGGAGACCAGTAACGAGTGGTGTCCCTCAGGGATCAGTGTTGGGTCCGGTCTTGTTTAACATTGTTGGTGACATGGACAATGATCTTAAGGTCCTTTCCAACCCTAACTATTCTATGATTCTGTGACCTTAAGATCATTTAGTTCCCCCCCCCCTGCCATGGGCAGGGACACCTCCCACTAAACCATACCACCCAAGGCTCTGTCCAACCTGACCTTGAACACTTCCAGCGACGGAGCATTCACAACTTCCCTGGTCGTTGCATGGGGATCTGTTATTTGCAAGGAATGTTATTAGTTTCTTATAACATCCTTTTTTCTTTTGGCAGTTATTCCTGCCTAGTGCAAATAAAACTCTACAAAGTTAGATTCACACATTTCTGGACTGATCAGCAGTCTCCGGTTTCCCTGTTTTTGCACAACAAAGTAGGAACAGGTTTGGCAGCTGAAACCCATAGATTTCATATCACAGGATAGATGACTCAGCCGAGATTTCCCAGGTGCACCTTGAAAACTTCCCATGAAGCACAGGACTGATATTAATCTGGATTGGCATTGTATATGCATTCAGGGAAAATCAAACTATGGTACTGTGGTAGGGATCCTTTTTCCTGAATAGTTCCTTCAAATAGTGCATGATTTTCTGCCATTTCAATTTAGGCAGTGAGAAGAACAGTACAGGGAATGATGTGTTGCACATATTTTATCTTTTTAATTGGTATTTCCAAAGGTTGTGGCAGTAAGGGAACATGTTTACCTTTATTTTGTAGTGTATCAACCAAATAATTCAAAGCTTCAACCTGACTCAGTATATAAAAGTTTGATGTAACTTTACTGTTTATATTTTCACATCCTTTGCTTTTCTTAATAGTTAAACTAGGAATACACTAAATATCTCCAGTACTAGTTCACTTTACCAGGAAGCAAAGCTGTTCAGGATTTTGAAAGACACTGCTTTTCCATTTTCACTGTTTACCAAAGGTTGACAAGAAAATTGGCTGTGACTGTGTAATTTGCTATATTGTTGTTGATAAAAAGATTTTAGGTGGATTGTCTTGGGCTCACCAATATTTGAACTGTTTGACTAGGTTCTTAGGTATTCAGATTGCTCAGGTGTGTTTGGAGATGCTGAAGCTGTGCTAAACTGAGAAATATGTCTGCTTAAATAATCTTATCTGCTTTTTCAAGTTTAATAAAGCTACCAAAAATGTCTGCATTCAGAATGTTTCACAATGAAAGCTGAATGACTAAAAATATATAGAAGAAAAATAAATAAATAATTAAATAATTCAAGTATACAGATAGAAAAGGTTACATAACAGTAAATTTTATTGGGCTATACTAGTGTTTCCCATTTATGTGAAGTATTAAGAAATTTTTCTTTAATTGTTGCATGTGTTTTCTCTCACTTATGTAAGAATCAGCAATTTGTCGTATGGAGCTCTTATGATTTGTTTGGGATTTTGTTTGACATACAAATTCACTTTCCTTTCCTTAGAGGTAAAAGCAAAGTAAGCAACAACATATTTCTTGTGTAGTAGAAAGAAACGTGCCAGAGGTAAAATGCACTTACATAAGTCAAGCATTTTATTAGATGAAGATACTGAGCTCTCTTTGATTGAACAAATTTCATTGGAATAGCTTGTCCAATGTAACTTACTTCAGTTCGCAAGGGCAAACAAATCTTTA
The DNA here is from genome assembly GCA_025447955.1 of Psilopsiagon aurifrons. Taxonomy (NCBI): domain Eukaryota; kingdom Metazoa; phylum Chordata; class Aves; order Psittaciformes; family Psittacidae; genus Psilopsiagon; species Psilopsiagon aurifrons. The sequence goes on along the minus strand of JAOEHY010042545.1, from coordinate 19,149 downwards.
GTATAATAAAAGTAATTACATTATTTGTTTAAATAATGTGTCTGAAAATATTATTTCTTAGTTAATATTTTGATCCAGCTTCTAAGTGACAGTTCAGAAATGAAATAACTACATTACACTTGTGAGTGTTTGTAAATGGAGAGTATCTGCACTGCCATATTAAAAAAATCACATAAATTAGTATGCAGCTGCAGTATGCAGCAATCCTCAGGTTTAAAATTAAGCATTGTTATAAGAATCTTGTCATCAGTATTCTCAGTAGAAGGAGCGTGGGTGTTTTCCAGTGAAATTTGTCTCCGTAAGAAAATATTAATTCTTTCAAGCAGAAATATTCTGCAAGACACATTCCTTTCAACAACACTGTGGAGCCAGAGTCAGGAGTTCCATGGTAGCCTTGCATGGAGACCTTACCAGCCTCCACAACATAAGGCCAACCTTGTAGGAGAGACCTTCAACCTGTGTGTCTCTTTGGGGTGACCCAACGAATTTTGGGAGCTGTTTTGAGAACACTGTTGCTTCCAGACTTCCTGGAAAAAAAAAATATGATTCATTCTCAGGGCTTCTGGTTTCCCAGTGGTGGAGCCATTGGTCAGGAAAATCCTATGGAGAAGGCGCCAGGCTGCCTGCAGCTCCCTGACCATTCCTTCATGTGGGCCAGCTGCTCTCTCCTCCTCTCCAGTTTGAGTCAGCCAATGTACAGCTGGAAGTCTGAGTAAACCAGCTGGCTAGCTTATCTGAAATGCAAATTTTTATTGTACCCAATGTTGTCTGCATGCATATTCTACTGTCAGACTGTGCCTCATGGAAATCCCATTTACAGAATCATAAAATCAACCTGGTTGGAGAAGACCTTTGAGATTATCAAGTCCAACCACTTGTAAAGATATATAAGATGCTGATTTCATAACAAACATATTAAAGCTTTTCTGGTTTTCAGGGAGCTCCTGAAAATTAGAATTGGCACATGAACTGGGAATCACCTAACATTATTTTTTAATACGAAGTCGTGAATTGCTCTCAATATATATGCTGAATTTTATTTTATAATAAAGGACTAATCCTGGCATAGATTATACTGTCTGTAATACTACAAAATGTAATGCTGATTTAAGATTTCCTACTTTCCATAATATGCTTATTACAATAGAATGGTCTTTTGAACATTTCTAATCTTTAATTGTGTTTTTATTTTTTTAGTGATAAAAATAAAAGAAGAACAAAAACAGTAAAGAAAACATTGGAACCTAAGTGGAATCAGACATTTATTTATTCTCCAGTTCATCGGAGAGAGTTTAGAGAACGAATGTTAGAAATTACTCTTTGGGACCAAGCACGAGTTCGTGAGGAAGAAAGTGAATTTTTAGGAGAGGTATACAATTATTGGTAGTTATACAAACACAGTTGCTCACATATTCATGTCCCCATACAGTATTTATGATAAAAATGATTAAATGTAGCATAGCAAACTGGGTTTAAATTGCTAAATATTTGTCCGTATTTCACTTAGTAGTAAACAAATAGTGATCTCTCACTTATCACATAGTACTGTTAGGAGATTCTTTGTTCGTTCTGTTTCAGTAACAGCATTCACATGGTTTCTCAATTTCTTTTAAAACTGTTTTTTTAAAAAATCACTATATCCACAGCTATATTTTGCCAAAATATTGGAAATTTTGGTGCCTTACTTGCTACAAGATATTTGAATGCTGTAAAGATTGTCATAAGGTAATGAAGGTTTTGTGGGAGATTTTTTTACATTTAGGGTTGTAAAAGGCATAGGAACTTCTTTCATGCTAAATGGAAGAGTTTTATAGAAATTCAGACAAAGTCCTTAACAATGAGTGCATAATAGAAAAAAATTTATGAACATACCTTTTTTAAAAATAGCTGTATTTAAAATAGCTATGTAAAATATTCTGTTATGTAATGCTTTCCTACTTTAAACCTTTTTTTTTCTTTTTTAGATTCTTATTGAGTTAGAGACAGCATTACTAGATGATGAACCTCACTGGTACAAACTTCAAACACATGATGTCTCTTCATTGCCACTTCCCCATCCTTCACCATATTTGCCACGCAGACAGCTCCATGGAGAGAGTCCCACAAGGAGATTACAAAGTAGGTTGCTAGTTTTGCTCACTGTGTGTAGTTCATTTGAATTAATACGTCAAGTATATTAAATTCTTGTAGATTGGAAGCTGTCAGAATTTGTACATTTGTAGCTGAATTAATTATGACTACTGATAGTCTGACAATGCTACAAATGGCAATATTGAACACTGTGCAATACACCAGGTTTGTTTTGTTGTGGTTTTTTTTTTTTTATGAGACTACCCAACTCAGTTCCTGAGCTTGAGCAAATTATCTTGATGTTTTGCAATGTGCAGTTTTTATCCTGAAGTCTTATCTTCTATACTATGATTATATTTTCATTGTTTGAATGTGGAGGACCTTTCTCATACTTCTTAAGAAAAAAGTGACCTGTATTTAGCATAATTTGTAACTAAATTAATACCATGGCCTGTTGCCTTGTTTTGATTCTATTTAAAATGATAACATTCAGAAAAGGAATTACTTTTTAATGGAATTTTCTTCTTTTAGAATCTGGTATACTTGCTCCACAGTAATTTGATGTTATCAGTAGATAATTTGAAAATAGATACGTAAGAATGAAATACTAAAAAGTAGAGATCTGTTTCCTTAACACTTGTTTCTCTAGTTTATCTTTGCTTCTCTGGTTTAACTGTTCGGTATTGCCAATGATTGAAAGCTATCCTTCACTGAATTAACAATATAAAATATCAGTTGATACTGATATTAAAGAAATAAAAACCAAGAAACCCCAACAAACCAAAAAATGTTTCTAAGAATTCTTGGGGTTTTTTTGTCAATGTATATGAGTTTGTTTGTGGGTGTGTTAAACACAATCTCACAGAAATACATGCATGTGTAGCCATGCAAACAAGCTTGGATATTTCATATGTTCTATGTGGACTCTTATTAAATAATACCTTCTATGTAAGTGTTTCACGTAGTTGGAAGGTTTTGTGTCTGTACACTGGATGGTGAGAAGTATTAAAATGCTCCATATCATAATATTCTGAGATGGATACATTAACAGAGAGTTACAGTGCATAGCCTTCAAGCTGTAAGATAATACTTATTCACAAAGAAAGGAAAGAAATGATAGTTAAACGTTCTGTTTCAGTTCAGTTCTCTTCAGTCATCTCAAGTACCACGACTGTCGCTCAAGTTTTAAAATTATTTTTCTTCTATCTTTTTGGCCACCTTCAAATACATTTTAAGAAGTTAAATTTTCCATGTAAAATTACTTTGTAGACCAGCTGGACATTTCAGTATCTGTATGAAAAATTAGTGAAATTTTGGTTTTCAGGAAATATTCAGTCCTGCAATAATAATTCCTGCCTATGTAATAAATAACTGCTGTGAAGAATGAATTAAAGTGTAACTGCTTTATTTGGAAAGGATTGTAGTATTTCACTAATGACCTTCTTAATGATGTTGACTCAAAATTTGAAAGTTTTTTTAAATACTAACACTAATGTTAATACTGAATGTGTTCAATTGAGCAATCTTAAATGCCTGTCTGGAAATGCAGAGGGAAGGATATCTTAGTGTTTCAACATGTTTATTAAAAAGAAGTTCTGCTTTTCAGTGAAGATGATTTAGCTTGACTGTTCCCAGAATGGTCTTTGACAACTTGAGGTGCTAAACATTTCAGCCAAATAAGCAATGTCAGAAGTTCACTGTGGTTGCTGGAGAATTCACATACTCCTACAATAAATTATGCTATTTGCATTTATACTGAGATCGGGGTCCCCTAAAGAAGGATTTTCTCTAGTATCCTGCTGATATATGCACTTCTCGAATCCTTCTGTGTCATGAAGAATTTTCAGTTTAAACAGATACTTTTTTATGTACAGAACAAGGTCTCTTGAATTTAAAATCCATCCTTTCTGAGGACTGGAGAGACATCCAAATGGAAACTTAGCATCTGGTCAGAGTTCTGCAAAGGCAGCAGAATCATTTAGCAGTTAAAAGGCAGGGTTGGACAGAGCCTTGGGTGGCATGGTTTAGTAGGGGGTGTCCATGCCCATGGCAGGGGGGCTGGAACTAGATGATCTTAAGGTCCTTTCCAACCCTAACTATTCTATGATTCTATGATAAAATTATTTTAAAATTAGTGTCACACCTGAAATGGGAATAAAAGTATTTCTTGGTGTTCAGAGAAGTGGTGGAATATCCTATTAGAAATACACAGAACTCAACTGTACAAGACCATAAGCAATAAGCTGGCCAAGGCTGAATGGGTATTGCACTAGGTGGCCTCCAGAAAGCTCTTCCCACCCTAAATGTCATCACCAGGGGACTAGTGAAATGTGGATATCACATCTTATGAATGTTGCCTTCAGTAAGCAAAATATTTATAATATATTAATAACATATGGAAGTCTGGTTGGTTTAAGGTTTTTTAAGGTTTCAAAGGAATGTCAAGTTAAACTCAGTATCTTGGGGTTTTGTGTCTGAAGATTTTTTTGTGTCCTTCAGTAATAACTCTTGTATATGAAACACATGTTACCCAGTGGCATATTACAACAATGTGGAAAAGTTCTCCATAACGAAAACAAGTCTAGCAAGTTTGTCTACCTTTTTCAAAGCACATCTTGTAGCACTTAATGTGCTGTTACACAGTAGGCTGATTTCAATTTCTGGGGCTGCAAAACCTGAGCACTTCAGTCCTCCCACCTTTTGTTCATTTTTGTGATACCTCTATGTATAGATGACGATTACAAGATGAAGTACTTTATTGCATATCCCAAAAAATTGCTAGTGTAAGAAATAACAAGAGAGAGGTTTTGAATTACAAGGTTGTTTGTTGTTTGTATAGATGCACATCTACACATCTAAGCTTTCTTATCCTCATGATTGCCAAGTAGTTATAAATATTATAATTGAAGACAATACTTCTGTGTTATTCTCTAAAGGTAGTTGAAAAGAACCACCTACACTTACCACTTTCTTCTCCTTTTAATATCACTGAATTGCAGTGTTCCTGAAGAAGAGCAGGCTGTCATCTCTGAAGACTGAATTCCTATATTTACAGATTGCCAGTAGCAAAGTGCAAGCTTCCCACAGAGCCCCATATGCCATTTTTTATGAAGCAGCTTTCAGAGGCAGTAGCTTAGTTTCCACATATATTTATCTCTTGGTAACTTTAAGTAGGCATTATGTTGTGGTACAGACTGATCTAAACCAGCTGCCCACCTTCCTGTGCCCAGTCCTCTGATCCATACAATCCATTAACTTCCTAATGATGCTTTTTCTTTATTTTTTTGAAACAATTCTACTTAGAAACTGAAACTAATATAGAGCATAGGATTATGGCTTCCTAGGTCATTCAGCTAAATATACTTCAGATTTTCATAAACTGACTTTTATCCAATGAGTATAATTTAAACTTTTCCTTACATGAAATGTGAGGTACTGAGTAGGTCTGGTTTACTTATTGTGCTGAAATTCTGAAGCAAATTTTTAAACTTCATTTTCTCTGAAGTTTGGCATAAAATCAGCTGTACATTAAGAACTGCAGATAGCATTAACTAGAATTGCAGATAAACTGAACTTCTTTTTGTATTGCTTCTGAAAAGAGATTGTAAACAGAAAATTAAAGATTATTTAAAAGAATATTTTGGAATTCTTGTTGTTAGGTGTTTTAATGTTGTGTTCATAGTTGTAAGGATCAATGAGATGCAAGTTGTCAGTATTACTGTTTTTTGAGAAGTGATACAGAAATCAAGTCTACTTTATACTCTAGGATTACAAAGGAAAGAATGCTTCCTCTCCATGTAGCCCAGATTGTAGAGATAACAGACATGAAATTGGTTCTGAGACATTCTTACTCAATCTTTTACAGTTATGTCCGTGTAATGTATGCAGTTGTGTAGTTTGGGCTGGTATTGTATAACTGACAAAGAATACTGGGATAGAATGTATTTTGAAGACCAACAATTTGTTTTAGTTTTATACTTACTCTGAATATGGTTTAGAAGCAGATTTTTGTTTTACTTCAAATGTTACAATAATTTCCTGATTATTTAGGACTAAAAGTAACTGATGCTAGTTTAAGATTTTGCAGCTTTAAAACCAAGCTGTCCTAATTACTAATCTACATATCGCAGAGGGTGTACAATGCAGACAACAGCTAAGTGCCCAAACAAGGGAAGAAATGTGACTATAACAGTAGAAATAGACATTTTCAGATCTCTGGTTACAGCAAAGGTGTGTGCAGCAGTGGAAGGAGAGCTTTTAATTGCCTAGAGAATGTACAATATGGTTTGCAAAAGCAAAGGGTAGTTTTATAATTTGATTATCCTCAGTAAGGGATAACTAGTAGATCTATGTGATGTCAACTGCTGAAAACAAGGTCAAAGAGCTTTTAGAAATTAGAGTGTTTAGAAATCAACATATAGAAGTACCTTAAATGATGAATCAAGTTGTGTTTTTTTCAAGAACTGAACACCAGAAAAATCAGTCAGGATCAAAATAATGGTAAATAAATGGTCCGTGAAGTATCTTTCTTTTAAAGGGTGTTTGAATTTCGTTACTTTTAGAATTAACATCACTGATTAATCCATTCACTAAGTTTCATGATTCTTAAGGAATATAAAAAAACTTTGATGAAGAAAAATTACAGTAATGATTATTTAAATTGTGGAGTTGCAAAATTAAGAATAGTTGTGTTCCACAAAATAATGTGTGGATAGTGTGCAAAAACCTTCATATAATGTTCCTTATTCAAATTTTATTTATTCATTCAGATGTGAATAAAATATTCTGTAATGCATAAGCAAAGTGTTTGCATCACATAAATAGTTTTTGTCATCTTTTGTCAACTTTGTACATTTTTCCAAGTCAGAACTACTTTTTCTGGCGAAATGCTAAAATCGATTACATCTGACTAGAAAAAACAGATTGAGAGACAGAATTCACAAATAAACAACACCACTGCATATTAATTTTTAAAAAATATTTTTAGGTGGTCTTGTCATTGCTGCGTGCTGAGGGGTTTTCTTTGAAGATTTCGTGGCTGTACCATCAAATCGCAGATGAGTTGATTATAACTGCTAGTTCAAGCCCTCTCTTTTATTATTTAAATGTTAAAATTTTCAAATCTGCATTATAAAACATTTAAGAAGTATACTTGGTAGTACCAAAAATCATTAAAGTTTAATAACTATTGATTGCAATTATACAATATGTCTGAAAATTCACTCTGTGGAATCTGAGCCCTGCATTTCAAACCCCAGTTGTCCAACGTAAGCAATTGATTTCCTTGTAACTCTGTGGAATCTCATTTTACTGCAGAATCAGAATCTTGCTGTCTCAGCAACTTTTTTTGGAATCTGGTAAGTCAGTAGGATGATTTTAATGATGTCACTGACTCTTACTTGAGGGAATTATAATAATACTCTTCACTAGTAGGTAATGGAAACATGCATCAGTGACTCTTTTCAAATTATAATATGGAGCATTTTATGGTCAGTGACACAGACTGTGAATGATGAATGTATTCTAAGAATTTTATGCTAGAGAGAAAAATAACACTTATTTTTTTCTCTTTCATGCTTCTTCCTTAATTTTTCTATTTCTTTTATGGAGCACAGGCATTGGGCTTGTTATCTTTGTTTGCATGCATAGATATTTTGTTCACAGAATATGAATATATACACCAGTACTATATTTATTATACACCTATGATTTATTTCTAATATTTATGGTACATCTATGGTTTATTAAATACTTTAATTAAAAGGTATTTAACATGATACAAGGGTGTCTGAAAAGGCCTTAAACTATCAAAGTATTTTTCTGTTTTCTAAAAAAATAAACCTATTTAAGGTATTAATTCTATCCTGCTTGAAAATTTTAAACTTTTTAATGGAAAACGGTTTTACAATTTACAATTTAAAACAATTTTAATTAAACTACAAAATACTTAACAACCTGTTTTGAAGCAGTTTAAGGGTATTTGATTATTTATAACATTGTTGCTCTGGTTACTTGATAGTACTTTTCTTTTTTCTAATCAAGTAAACCTATTTAAGGTATTAATTCTATGCTGCTTGAAAATTAAAAACTTTTTAATGGAAAACAATTTTAAATTTACAATTTAAAACAATTTTAATTAAACTACAAAAATACTTAAAAACCTGTTTTGAAGCAGTTTAAGGGTATTTGATTATTTATAACATTGTTGCTCTGGTTACTTGATAGAATTATATTATTAAATTACTCTTCTGTCATATAATGATAGCAGTGTTCTTTGCTGAAATAACTTGGCAGATAGAGTAAAGCAACCTTGCTAGTCAGTTCATAAAGAACAAGTTAGATGTCCTTCAAAAAGATTCTAAAAGTTGTAAGTCCATATAGTAGCTTCCTTTTCTGGCTAAAGGTAGTGTGTATTATTTTTTGTTGTTGTTGAGGCATAATAAGCTCTCATATAGCAGTGTGATGGTTCTGATGAAGTTTTCAGATAGGTTGAAAACTATTCTGACTTTTCTGTGTTGTAACCATACAGAAACAATCATGGCTTCCTTAGTCCTCACTCCCATTATAATTGCAGTATTTTTATATCTTCATGCTCTTCAAGAAGCTCTACACTTTTGCAGATCTTTCCAGAAGTTAAATCCAAAAAGTCCGTAATTTTTAATTATGTAATTAACTTCAAGACTGTGTTAATGGATTTTTGTGGCTTTCTGATGTTGCTGGAGTAAACTAGAAAACTTGCTCATACTCCATTTTTCGTAATTTTTTACCCAAAGAAGAGTCAGTTTTGCATGAAATTTGCAGGTGGAAGATATTAATACCAAGGAATACAAATACTAGAGAAGTTATGCAGTAAAACTCACATCTAAAAGTTTGTAAAAGATAAAAAAAATACCCTGTTATTCTTTGAAATTATATAACCTAATGGAATTGTGGAGCTGGAGCATGAAAATTATGTTTATTAAGAAACCCAATTTGAAAACATAAATGGAAGTTGTGAATAATAGGTGATGTAGTCATATGGTCTAGATATTCAAATAGTACCTGGATGTCAGAAAAAGTGTGACTAGGAGATACCTACTCACCCAGTGAATTCTTCACAGAATCATTTGGCAAATAATTGAAAGTCTTATTTTATCTCTAACACTGTCGCATCTTGTCACCTGAGATACATCATTTACTCATGAACTGTCAGTCTGTAACACTGTAAGGAATAAAAACATACTTAATGTCTTGCTAATGGCAAGATAGCTATTCATGTTATTCTGACTTCCAGGCTTGTTCATGCTACCAGATGGAAGCCACATTTACAAAATCTGCGAACACAAAGTAACAATTCATATTTCCAGTGTTGTCCAGATATTTGCATCCTATTACATTGTCAAGTTCAGAAAAACTAGTATGAATGCATGGAAAGCTAAAATGCATAAACCAGCCAGACTTAAGGATTGTAAACAATAGATCACATATTGCAAGTATTTAATCGTGCTCACAACAGGACTCTTAAATTCACTGATAACAACGATATCTAGGTATGGTATTCATGTATGTACATATTTACCAAATCAAGACCTAGCTGGAGACAGAGGATTGTCTGGAACATAACTTCTGATTCTGTTAAATTTAAAGTAGTATTTGTAGCTACATCTCAGGAAAATTCTGCTAATAACTTCCTGCTGAGGTGCCCATAGCAATGTGCAGTAACTTTAGTGTAGCAGCTCGTATTGTATGCCGAGTTGAATATGCATTTTGCCCTTAGAAAGTTAAACGCTTGCTTATAGTAAATGTGCAGTTTTATTTCAGAATTGGAAATGACTGTAATATCTCCAGTAGTCCACTGTGACTACTATGTATAAACATTGGTGCAGAAGTGATTGGTATTTTTGTGGTTTAATTTCTTCTAGCTGCTTGAGTTTTATTGTTTTGAATCAATGTGGCCTAACATGTCAAAATCTTCAGTTTCGAGCAGCAATTATAATGGAAGTTTAAGGTTATAAACATCCCTGTTACATGTATTGATTCATGTATTTTTCCCTGACACTACTTCATTTCAATATTTGTTTTCCAGATAAAGGCTTATATTCATATAATTCAGGTAAATTTCTAGCATGCAGAAATGCATATTGTTTCCATTACATGCAGATTTTAATTTGGTAATTTATTGGTGTGCTTTTACTGCCTATTCTGCAGATGCTAAATTGCTTTAATGTTTCTTGGCTTTTATTGTCCGCTTTTCATTTGTAGGTTTTTTGTTGGCTTTCTTTCTTTATCTTCATATCTCTGTATTGATATTGGAGCAGTATTATAGCACTGTATTTGCTTTGCCTGCCTTTAGTTTAGGTAGAGTCTTGGTAGGTAATTTGTAGTAAGCTTTAGTAACTGTACTAGGAAAATGCTGTTTTGCTTAAGTTATATTAAAAGGAACTCTATTGTAGTGCAGCTGTTTGAGAAATAGTGTAAGTATTTTTAGAATACAGACATGGGGTGGGTAAGTGAAGTACTGGCAAAATAACTATTTGCACTGATCAGAGTTTTTACAGTTTCATATTGATTTAGATCCTCACTTATAAATCCAGTTGCTATATCTGAGAAGTTTGCCTTAATTAAATATAAACAAATTAATAATGTGCCGGTTTTTAAAAGCTTAAATGTTGTAGTGCATTTCATGTGGGAATTTTTGCAATTCCTGCAGTTTTAATTGTGGGAACCTCATTGAGAGTTAGTTCATCCAATTGTCTTTAAGTTACATTTAAAAAGTGAAGAGCACATTGGTAGGAAAGTGCCAAGGTGGAAAGAAACAAAATCCCCACAGGATGTTTCTTGAGGGTGTTAATAATAAAACTCAGTTTCCCTTAGTCTCCCATGTTTCTTCTGTTCCATTCTCTCCTGACAGAATCTCACATTCTTCTCATGTTTTATGATATCTTACCACTGGAATACACTATGTTTGCTGTGGTGACTGTGGATTTATCTCTGTGTGGATTAGCCACACATTTTATCTTAATAGTGTTTCTTTTTCATTAAGGGATTCTGATTTGTGTCTTTTCTATACATTTTCAAAGATCTGGAGGAACTTAATTACATTTTTATATTTCTACCCCTCTGTCAGTGTAGATGAAATTGGTCAAAAACTTAAAAAAAAAATACTACTGTCTGCAGGAGGATAAAGTGATGGATTGGCTTGGAGACAGCAGGACTGCATAAGGAATTATTTTACACTAAGAACCTTCAGGCACAGACTGGATGAATACAAGAGAGCACAATCTTAAGACAGTTGTGAGACTGATTTTAGGGTTGCTTATATGTCAGCTTTGAACACACAGGCAATATGCTATGTTACTTTAAATGGTTGTGAAGTTTTTCTGTGAGCTTCAGGGAAGGAGCTGGTAAGCGTGCTTCACTGCCCGTTGTTCCCCCAGGGAGTCCACAAAACCTTGTGAAAGCTTCCTGTAAGGGTCAGGATTCCCAGCTTGGGAGCTGGGTTGTTTTCTTATTCCTCTACAAGAAAAACAGAGAATTCCTGAGCCATAAATCCGGCACTTCCTTCTGTATTTAAGCTTACTCACCTTAATTTTCTCTCTCATTCTGTCCCCTGTCCTAGTCTATTCTGGCAACTATTGGTTGGCTATAGTAGGCTTTAGTATTTTTAAACTTGTGTTGGTCTTCTCTTGAGGCCTATATCAGAAGTAGTATTGGACAAGATAGGAAATACAGGAGGTATTATATCTTGCATTGTTTCTCCTGTATATTAATAATAGAGTTGAGCACCACTCTGTCCCAACTTTAGTTGTCATGTGGATGTCAGAAAATATTTCAGAGCTTTCCACAGATTTTAGTTGCTTTGCGGAAAAATGCTTATGATCGCATGTAGTTTAATTCATTTGGAAGAGTTCCAGTTACTTAGAATATTGTTACAAAGTGTGATTCTGTTGACGTAAAATAGCACAACATGGTTCAGGTGGAAGGGACCTACAAGAGTCATATAGTCTGGCCAAAAGTTAAAGAACATTAAGTTGCATTGTCCAAGTGCCTCTTAAACAGTGACAGGCGTGGGACATCCAAAGAAGAATCTCTAAACATTTCTTCAATGATTTCCATATTTTTTTATTCAGAAGTTGTTAAAGCTTTTCATGGTGACCAACACTGAAGCTTGTAAAAGTTCACAAAAAAAAATATGATTCATAAAATTATATAAGACACCTCACTTTTTTTCTTTACCTTATTGTTAGCCATGAAGATGGAAAATTGACAGTTTTTTACACTAAGAAGCTACTGTATCTTAAATTATTTTCCTGCCTCACAGAAAGAAATAAAACGAAATAATAAAAATATAAATAGAAAGTACTTTTTAACTGGAAATTGAAAATAATGGGCCTATTGAGTTTTAGGTGGTGGAGTTTTTCCTAAACCCTACAATGAAATCTCCAGTGCAGATGTTGTAAGCTTCCAGTTCCAGTGTGTCTGTACTCTTGCAGTGTTATCATGCTGGGTGGGATGGTAACTTGTGCATCAATGGTAGGGAAGGAGGTAGGTAGGTGTGGGAGGGAAAGAGGGTTATCCAGTTCAGATGGGGAGCTTCTCCACTGTCTCCAAGAAAATCTCTCCCTAGAAAACAGTTTCATTGATAGTTTAAAGCTATTAAACGAAAACTTGCCAAAGTACGGATTGGGTGACATGGTTTAGTGCAAGGTGTCCCTGCCCATGGCAGTGGGGTTGGAACTTGATGATCTTTAAAGTCTTTTCCAATCCTAACTATTCTATGATTCTATGATAATATATCTTTTTATTTCAGTGGGATGAGGTTATGTAGAATTAAGGCATTTTTTATGTAGCTCTCACTAGCTAATCATAGAGCATGTGCTCTGTTTTGCCTTCAGTCTGCAACTTTAATAACCAATAATCCCCGTGGAAGGCATTCAAAAGTCCATATTTACCATCTGTTACCACCCAGTTATCAGACAAAATAGTAATAATATCCCTAAGAATGTTTTATTAGTAAGCTGTATTGCAGTGCAATGGCAGTAAGACTTAATTAATGCCGTTCCTCATGTTTGAACTCCCTCAAAGGAGAAGTTAATTATATGGAAACTATATATAGGATCAATGCATTTATTTGATGCGCCTGGTGTCCCAGGTGTTGCCTGCTTAAAGTTTTTACTGAATTTTGGATTTATGTTAGAATAGATTTAATCATCTTGCTCTTGAAATAAGTACCTTATTTTATAATGGTCTTGTCAAACACTATAAAATGTTCATTAAAATAACAGTTTAATTGACAATGTTCAATTTGACTAGTTTCTGAGAGGCTTCATTGTCACATTTCCCAGACAAACTATGGACTTCTCATTCACTGTTTTATGATCAGTGTTTCAAATTGCTTAGATAATGAAGTAGTATTTTGAAAATATGTGGCTAAAAGTGGGACTGAAGCCTAAATCTTCAAATTTACATTGTCAATAGGTTAAAAAGGAAATTACTGTCTAAAATTAACAGATGAAATTACTATTGCAAAAACTGTAAGAAATATTAAACTAAGCTGGCAGCTTAGTTTAATAAGATTAAAATTTAATTTCATAAGTATACTGGTATATTGAATACCCAGTTCTATATATGATGTCAACCTCTGCATATTCTAGTTTGTTCCATTTCTGAAGTTAGTGGAAGTTATACAGAAAAATAATATATTTAAATAAATATAATTTTATTCCTCTGCAGAAGTTACATATTTCAGGCAGCACTTCTTGGCACTGTGTATTTAATTGGCATTCTTTCCTTCCTCCATCCTTCCTGAAAACATTGATTTGTAAAGATAAATCTGAGTAATTAATTCTGGTTTATATTTCTTCTGCCTTCTTAACCAGCATTTTAATTTACTTTTATAAGTAAATGTGAAATATTACAAAACCATAATATTTTTCAGTTGGTTTAATTCTTTTAGTAGTTATAGTTGGCTTAAGGTAGCCTTTGCTTGAGGAAATAGATGAGATGATCTGATCTCAACAAGCTTCATATCTCATTTTACAAGAATAGCTGGCATATTTAAGAGATGTCAGCTATTACAAGAGACCCTCATCTTTGCAGTAGCAAAGACAATTGGAGAAAGCACTGAAATCTGATTCTTCCCTTGATTCTACTTGTCTCTACTCCTAAACTCAGGGCAGGTTTCAGTCCTGGCCTACTCACTTTTCCTATTCCCCAGCTGTTCTCTGCAGCTTGGACGGGAGTGAAGGCAGACATCTGTGTACAGAAAGAGGAAAGGGACTCAAAATTAGAAGATTATTTGGAGTTGTGGTATTAGGATACTCTGGAAAAGGTGGATGCAGTTTGAGGGAGCAAAGAGAGAGTGCCCTGTCTTTTATATCTGTGGTTTGTTAAAGCTTGCTCTCTCTTTTTTGTCAGATGTATACTGTGTCTACAAGATCACAATTTTAGCTATGCAACTGGGGAGTCAAGAGCCGACTGTGACAACAGCTGGCTATTTTCATCCTCAAAGTTGGAAATCTTTTCTCCAAAATACAGAATATAATATTCTAAAAATACATTAAAGCAGATGTACTTAGCTGTAAATATAAACATAAGTAATAAGCAACCTCAGTTGTAATTAATTAGGTTCATTCATAAGGATGAATTAAATGATGAGTAAATGACATTTATTCAAATCATAGTTGATTCAGTCCTCAAAAAATCCCCACATCTTTCGTGATACAAACCATTCCAAGCATCCATGTGATGAGCATCAGCAAATTATTCAGTTACCCTCATTTTCCCATCCTACAGTCCTCTCTCTCTGATAGAGCCCAGGTGCTGTTATTGGTATCTCTGCACAGCAGCCACAGTCCCCCTGCCAGATCAGTACCAGGGTCACCAGAGTCCAGAATGGCACTGCTGTGCACTCCCTGTGCAGCCTCTCCTCTGCCCCAGAGATCCCAGCCTAATCCAAGCCAGACTAGTGGGGCTCTCTTGTTTAGCATTTGATCACAAATACTGTCCTTATTTAATGACCTGATTTTGAAATAGTGGCTGAGGAGAACAGCAACTACTCCTTCTTGCGCACTGGCAGGTATAGCACTACACCAGTAGAAGGGTCTCCTGAAAAGCAGGAAGAGCATCACAGGTGGAATGGGTGCTCATTCTTTGGGAAGCAAGAGAGATTTTCACACGGCCTCATTATAATTAAGAAAATAATCAGATTGACTATTGCCCTGACAAGAATGTTATGACTTCTGTGCTTTTAGAAATCCTGATTCTCAGAAAGTCTGTTAGGAAGCTGAACCCTTTTGCCTCACTCCTCCTCTCTTCTACATTGTTTCAGGTTCTAATTGTGATTGCTTGCCATTTCATGTTTCAGAGAAAGATTTTATTTCTTATTATTTCTTGAATTCAAAGACACCTTTCTCCACCCATTGTAGCATGGCTATTTCTAAACTTCTATAATAAATTGAACTAGTAGTTCAACCATGTAAGAATTTCAGGGCATAGGAAACCAAAGCATGGCTTTCTTTGTACTCATTTTAATTTTGTATTGTCGTGGTTTAAGCCATAAATCAGCCACGCAGTTTGTTCACTCACTTCCCCCATTTTCTTCCCTCTGCTCCTGGAGGGATGGGAAGGAGAATCGAAAG
>JAOEHY010042542.1:0-27579 GCA_025447955.1 Psilopsiagon aurifrons | reverse complement strand
GTTGCCCAGGGAAGTTGTGAATGCTCCATCCCTGGCGGTGTTCAAGGCCAGGTTGGACATAGCCTTGGGTGGCATGGATTAGTGGGAGGTGTCCATGCCCATGGCAGGGGGGGTGGAACTGGATGAGCTTAAGGGCTTTTCCAACCCTGACTATTCTATGATTCTATGAGGTGAAGAATGTGCAGAGATTAAAGAGGCATTATGGAAACAGCTGGCAGGTTTGCTGGAGCAGCTCCAAGCAGCATTCCTGCATCCCCACTTCCATCCCATCATCACCCCATCACTCTGCCAAAGCCGCACATGTAATACATGGCAATGGCCCCCACTCACAGCACAAGCTGCAAGCTTCTAACAGGGTGTACATCAGCAAATTTGTCATCTTGAGAGCTCTTCACTCATCCCCACTCCCTCTTATGTCAGTGCAGGATGCTCACACATGCCCCAGCAAACTGCAGAAGCTCAAGTCCTTGAAGGAACAGATTTTTCCTTCCCACTGAGGCAGCACAAACGTGTTTGTTCCCTTGAATGGAGCTCACTGCATGCAGCAAAAAGCCCAGCCACACTGAATCGTGCTGCATATAAAATACATATACACAGAACCAGCTGGTGGCTATATGGGCTGACAAAAGAAGGAAGTTTATCTAATGTCTCTCCTCTTACCAACCATCCCTTTTCCAGGCTGGATGTTTCCAGCTGTGCTATAGAAAGATAAAGTTTCCCATCCCCTGGATAAATGCGAGCTCTATTTTAGGCATCCAAGGCACAATTTGCATACCCTGTGAGATTTTTCAGGCAAGCACCCACAGCCAGGTGTTTAAGGACTCACATTTCCACCAATTTCATTACATTTTACATCATATTTGGAAATATAAATGACCCACGAGGGTCTGAGCCAAATGACCCACCTGAGGTCACAGGAGGCATCTGAAAAGAGGCAGAACCTCAATTTGTCCAGCAGCAAACCTAAGTAGGGATAATCTTTCCTCCTCGTACATCAGGGACCTTGGGGGTACCAAAGGAGATCTTTACAGACACCATTTATGTCCCCATTCCCAGTGAGATCCTGGCTGCTCCTGCAGTGCCTGACTCTTGTAGATGTGGATGCATTTAGAACCCCAGTGATGGGTAAGGGCAGGAATATCCTCGTGGCACACACAGCATCTCCTTCACCATGGTGCAAAACTGGGTTCCTTGCAAAGTCACAGGCACAGCACCATTGCGCACCCAGCACAGGATGTGACCACACACCAAGTCCCAGGCTCCAGCACTGGTCCTAAACAGTGGCGCAAACCCCCCTTTTCTTCCCATGGCATGAGGGTAAGCAAGCCCCTTAACCCACAGCACCCTACAACCTAAAGGCCACGTCTGAAAAAGGCCTTCAACCGATAAAACCTAAACAACTCTGATGCATGAAGCCCATCACACCCTGCACGTGGGAGAAAATGAACACCACTAGGGACTGAACTCAGAGCTGAACTACTGACAGAGCTCTAAGAAACAGCTTGGAAGAACAGCTGCAGACACTCCAACCTATAGTTAAGTGGAGGTGAAGGGGCAGTTGGTGCTTTGGATAGCTTAATGTGCTTTTCCCTATGCATGTGAACAGTCCCATTAACTTGCTGTCATTAATGAACTTGAAGCTAAAGATGTGCCTAAGTGGATCTGGGTTTTACAAGACTTTTATAGGTCAATGAAATAAATAGTGGGGCAGATCTGCACAGAGAAGAAAGCAAGCCTGATGCATGGTTAGCAGACACCACTGCCATTTGTACCTGGAAAAAGACATCCATTCCTCCCAGGAAGGCCAATTCCTTTGTGAAAGAACACAACCCATCCCAGCTCTGCTTAATACACCAAATGTACCTGGACACACGACAACGTCTGGCACTGAAGGAAACTACCCATGCTTAGCATCCATACAAATCAAGCTGAATATCTAACTGCTGGCATGGAAATACCTGCAGCTGTGTGATACATGGTGTCGTAGTTATCTTCTAGTCTGGAAATAGATCACCTGCTTAATTTATACACCAAAGAGATGAATGCTGGAGGGGTTTAATAGCACCCTTGATAATAGGGCCTGTAATGGATTTTTCAAGTGAATTTAAGTCCGAGGGAAGGTGCTGCACTGATGCTCTTACCTAGCACTGTCCCAGGAGCCAGACTGGGTGTGAAATGAGCACTTTGAAGAGGAGGTATATAATTCATGAACAGGGGAGTAGAGCAAAGGCACCGGTGCGCTGGTACATGCTCATGCTCCCAGCTCACACACAAAATACTCACTTGTGTGGAAGTGCTTTATTGCATCTCCAGTTCTCTGCTTCTGGACAAAGGGAAAAGGAAAGAGGGGGAAACCCGCAGGGAGTCAGTCTCCAAGACACAGCCTCTGGGGTTTGCGGTCTAAAAGGATGCATGGCTTTCATGTGGGCTGCAGGAGATGCTTGCCAAGGTCATACCAGGGTCCCTAATTACAGAAGCATAGATTGGTTTGGAAAAGACCTTAGGGTTCCAACCCCCTGCCATGGGCACGGACACCTCCTAATAGAGCAGGTTGCTCAGCGTGCTTACCAACGTTGCTTAATGACTCCAGGTGTCATCCTTGATCCCTGCTTTTCCTCTGTAACTAAACTAAAGCTGCCTTTCCCTGCAAGTCCTGATGGATCCCACATGTCCAGAAGACTTCCACGGGGACACAGGAGTCAGCACACAGAGATCCTCTGAGGCACCACAGCCATAAGCACTGGTCCAGCAACTACTTATGTCTACTTAACTTGTGCTTAATTTGAAAACATGATTATTCCCATTGAACACACCTTTCCCTAGGCTTCAATTGAAGAAAAAACAATGATAGCCAAGAAAACCCACCCTGCCTGTATCTTCAAGGGAACACAGACAAAAGCCATTAAGTCCTTGCTTAACATCAAACACAACCTAAGAGTCAGGATTAACACCAAACAGAAGCAAGCAAAACCATCAAATTGCAACATGGTCAAATGCAAGAACAAGTAATAATGTAAGAGGAAGGGAAGCAAATGAAAAACTGGGCCCTTTAACAAGATATCCCAGAGAAGATGGAAAAGGTGGAAAAAATAAAGGTACCCCTGCAGCAACCGCTGCTTGAAAATCATCTTTTTACTTCAGAGTTCTGGATGAACCACAGTATCTCTCTCACGACGCCACAGATGTAATACAGTGCAAAAGTAGATATGAATATGCTTAAATAATTCAGGGCAAAAGCCTAAAGAATACAGCTGCTGTAGGTGCTTCTTGACATTCATCTTCCAGACACAGAAGAGGCCTAACAACTCCTGACTGGTATAGTTGGATTTATCAAATCTCCTTCCTCCCTCACACAGATGAACATCACAGGAGATCCAGGCCATTGCATGTTAGTCCCTCGCACTCACCGGAGCTGGGGTGTCAGGAGCCTGTCAGCAGTCCTGTTAAGGTCTTTATCTTCAGCTTGAGAATATGAACTTGCTCCAGGGTGAAACTTGATGTACAAGCTTCTGCCTTGGAGCAACTGCTTCAGAAAATGTGTTAAGATTTGCCTGTGGTAGAAAAGAGCAACAGGGAAATATATCTGAGACTTATTAATTATAATTACTATAACCTTTGGTCTTGGTGCAGTAAAACAGCTCTGATTTCTGGGAGAAGAAAAGTATGCCCCAGGCACAGAAGCAAAGATTTTTAGTAGGGGATATCTAAAGCAAGGCTCTTCAAGCTATGTCTTGAGATTAAAGATGAGCCTTAACAAAAACACATATGAAAGTAAAATGCTTTGATTTTTCCATAGGTGGGCTGGTACTGCAATCCTGCACAATCTTCTGTATCTTCCTATCTTAATACGCCTCTCAACAGCTCTACTGATGAACTTGAATTCAGCAATTTAAGCACACGTCTAAGCCTAGCTTCTGTAAAATACTAAGTCTTACTGACTCCTGATAAAATTAGCCCTTCAGTCCACATAGATTCTTCTGAAAACATAGCCTTTGATTCCTCTTGACATCACCTAATGCCATGTCCTGGAAAATCTCCTCCTTAAAGAGAGAGCGGGATTCAGGAGCTCTTGCTTTGGGAAATGTATCTGAAAAACTGACATCACTCTTGCTCTAACACAAGTTATCTTAGTCCTTATCAGCTGCACCTTCAAGATGTGGGGATTCTTTTAACAGGAATGTAAGTGAAGATCAAAAGGTACATTACGAAAAAGACGGGAATATGGAGATGAGAGACATGGTAAGGAGGAAAGCGATTTTCCTCTTGCAATGACTTTAATATAAATATTTTGTTTATGTTAATGTAATTATGTGAATGCAAATAGTGCAACATTAGCATCAACAACAGCACAACAAATCAGAGGTGCAACGTGCCAGGCACCCCAACAGCACTAACCCAGGGAGCTGCAGCACATCTGCCTCCAGCCTCTGACAGCACACCACACATGGTCCATTTGTGCCCATACACAAGCATTATCCAGAATTCCCCAACATCAGGCAGCCCCGACAGAACTTAAATTATGACCCCAACAACTCAATCCAGCTACAGTTTCCCTGGAAAACCAGTGACACGCAAGCCTTGCTCTGTGCATGACTTTTGCTCCCCAAGCTTTCAAGCAGAAGCATTAACATAGCTCTTTATTCCGTATCTTTACCCCAAATTCAGCTCCAGGGAGGAGTTCACATCCCCACCACGGCGCGTTCCTTACAGTCACTCTCCCACTGGGGCTGGCTGCCAGCACATACCCCTGTTTGGAGATGTCTCCAGTGGATAAGAGGAAAGCTGAGCAGGTTCACAGGAGCCAGGGAAAAGATGCCCATGGCTGAAACGATGAAAGAGCATTTGCCTGGCACACCAGGAATCAAAGCATATGGATTTAACGCTGTAATGATCATTCAGCACATCTCTTGCGGGCTGAAAAATCCTCCCCTCCTTCACAGGATAAAGATGTGAGGCCATTAAGCAGAGAAGAAGGGTAGAGGGAGCAGCGTAAGCTCCCAGGAGAAGTTAGCATGCAAGTTAATGCAAACAGATTAGGGCTTTCAGCAGGCACTCTGCTTGCCTGTCCCAACACACATACCGTAACCAAAGGCTGAATATGAAAGCTGCCTGACTGACAGTAACCACTTGCTTCCTCCTCCTCTCCTTCCCAAGAAGGAAGGAAAGCGGTTCAAACACTGCGCTCCACAAACATGGGTGATGAGCAGATTTCCCTTCTGAAAATAAAGACAAAATCAATTCCTAAATGCTCTAGAGTGTCCGGGGCATTTAGTATGAAGAGAATCAAGGTTCAGCTACTGGCAGAGGATGATATAAATCAGGACTCACCCGTGGGGTTCTGGCTCATCTAACTACCACACCTGCCTGTAACATCTTGCTTAACCACTGTCATGAACCAGCCACTTTTGCACAGCTCTGTATTCATTCACTTGCTGTTCAATGGGAAAGAAATACATTGATTTCCAGGATTTACACTCGCAGCACAGCACACAGCAGGGTTTATTGGGTGAATCAAGCCTGCCCACACACACACAAAATGAGCCTCTGTGAGCCACACTTATGAAAGACATCAATTTCCTTGGGAAGTCTACGTAGTTACAGACCACGCAATGCTGCTTCTGTGCGTTATTTAATGAGGGCTTGAAGCCTCCAGCGCCATCAGTGTGCCCTGATGGAGAAGTCCTAAAAGCCAAAATGAGGTTTATTGAGCCATTCTGCAGGGCTCAGGAGAGCCATGTCCCCTGCTCGGTTCACAAGGCAGACAGAAAGACTCCCACCTACAGCCATGCTCGGCAGGTCTCCAGGCACAGTGGTTCCAACCACCAGCTTATTACACTTCTCTAGAACATTACTATATTACCACAGTTAAGTTCTGTGGTTGCATTTTTAAAGCAAACTATTAATTTTACTATAAAACATGCATCTAAAGCCATTAGACCATGATGAAAAGCCTAAACCTAAGAAGCAGATTACCATTTTTCATAAACATAAGCCTGTAACAAGAAAAGAAACCAGAAACCCAAGGCAATGTAAGCCTCACAGAGTGTACCACTGCTCCCTACACCCAGCGCCTCTGCAGGTCCGTGCTAAAGAAAAGTAAAATGCACCTCTCTCAAATGGAAGTCACTAATTGTCTCCTAATGACCAAACACTCCATGTGGCACCAAAAAGACTTTCCATAGAGTTTATGTTAAAGAAGTTCTTCCCTGTGAAGGTGCTGAGGCTCCGGCACAGAGTGCTCAGAGAAGCTGTGGCTGCCCTATCCCTGGCAGCGTTCAAGGCCAAGTTGGATGGGGCTTGGAGCAACCTGCTCGAGTGGAAGGTGCCTATAAATGCTACAGAACATGAATGAGGAGGCCCAAGACAACAATAACCCCGTACAGAGCGCACTGAGAACAACAAACCAGCATGTGTGGGTCTGCAAAATGCTCCTGCAAGAGCTGTTTGCAAGTTGCTGCTGTGCCAGTAAAAGGTCTGCAAGTGCTGTTTCGTCCCTGAAACAGAGGCAAACTGAGGAGGTTTTAAACTGGAACTAGCAGAAGAGGGGCCAAGCACAGAAACAGCAGCTGGAGGATAAGCAAGATTTCAACAAGTGAAGGCAGAGAAATGTCAAGTCTGAATGGCAGCACAAAAAGCTGAAGAGCACCACATGCCACACACAGCAAACGGACCTCCAGCAAACGCGCACAAATGTACTTCCAATGGTTTTAAGACGTAAGAGTCAATCTTGCACTTCTGTAGAACAGCCCCTGCTAAGAGATCAGATGGCAAGAGGATCTATGTTGAACTGTTTTGAGAGCCTTGCTGGAAGCTCCCAAATGAATGCTTGATAAAGCATTTTCTCAACAGAAAATCATATAAAACTGTGATTTAAAATTTAAAAGAACAAACTTAAAAGCACTGCCAGGTGCCCATGGTACAGCTCTGCTGTGAACAGCCCTGTTCTGCAACCACTGAAGAAGCTCTTGTGGCTGATCAAGCGTGCCTGAATCGCACAGCAATGCAAAAAGGGACTTGTCAGTGCTACAACAGCAGCAAAATCACTTTTCTTTCATCTCTCACCCCTCCCCAGCTTTGGTTTATTTGTTCCCAGCAGAGTCCTGCTGAGGGGGGCAGTTTGGAAGCTGATGGCACAGAACACCATTTTTCTCCACCCGTGACAAACACAACAAGAAACCACCAGCAAAAACATCACATAAGGACCCCAAGGGTTAATGACACCTGTGTGTTACACAGGAAGTCTGAAGAGAGAAAAGGATCCATCTCAAATAATATGGAAGAAGGACCCACTTACAAAAGCAGAGAGGTATAGTGTGCGTTGAACCGATAACTCATCTAGCCTTGGCTAAACAGGTATTTTTTGTGAGTTCCAGGCACTCTCCCAGGAAAACTGATGCAGGTTCCTGGTATGAATCCAAGGGAGTTATCTCTCAGTCATTCTGCCTTGTTGTTAAAGATAGGAAGAAAGATGCCCTTTGTGAGTAATTCCAAATTGTTCTGCAACTGAATTATCTGCAAGGATATTGCAGAGAATCAGAATGAACTACACAATCTCCTTTTCCAGAACAGAAGCTGAGCTTAAATTAGAAAACACATGCACTCCTATATTTTTACACCCTCAAACATACCTTACAAGAAGTTGTAGGCTCCTCTTGCTGCCATTTTTCAATGTGAGAAGTACAAGCCTTTTGGCTGCTCCATACACCAAAGCGCAGAAGTGCCCACTAAAACATGTGGCACTCTTTTCCTAATTTGAACCTTCTTAGTTCCCCACAGTTGCTCTGAGCTGGGGTTTTTTCCTCTAAAATTTCTTAAGTCTGGCATTTAAAATCTCGAGGTTTTCACAAGACGTCCTCTGCACTGTTCAACTGAGTGAACTCCCATTAGCTTAGTTTTAGCAACCGTCCTCCTTCCCAGGACTCTCCTGTCTTGCAGTACAAAACATAAACAGAACGAGCTCCAAGATCAGAAGGCTGGAGCACCTCTGCTCTAAGACAGGCTGAGAGAGCTGGCCTTGTTCAGGCTGGAGAAGGTTCTGGGGAGACCCTTAGAGGAGCTCCCAATGCCTGAAGGGGCGACAAGAAACCTGGAGAGGGGCTCTGGAAAAGGGCCTGCATGGACAGGACAAGGGGAATGGCTTTAACCTGCCAGAGAGAAGACTGAGATGAGATCTTAGGCAGAAGCTTTTCCCTCTGAGGGTGGTGAGACACCCACACAAGGAAGTTCTATATAAAGGTTTTAATATATAAAGATTGGGGACTCTGAAGGAACAAGAAGCTTCCCCCCAGTACTAATAAGCATACGCCATTGATTACAAGCTTCAAGGAAACAGTCCTACCCGCTGCACACAGGGTGCTCTCCACATCTGGCAGGAACATCTCTCTCCGTAATGATCAGCCAAGGCTTGAGAGCACACCAGGGAAAAACTGAAGTCAAACCTGAGGAAGATGCTTCACCAGAGGAAGAACCAGGAGTCACGCTGGATCCTTGAGAGACTTTTCTGGCTGCATCTGAGCTGAACATTTTACAGCACTGGCTGTATCTGCGTGCACAGAGCAGAGATTTCTCATTTCATACATCATTTACTCCCGCAGTGATTCCACAAAGTCACAACACGTCCTTAATACACAGAAGAGGAGAAATCCATTCTTCTCATGACAACAGTTAAGGCTGGAGATATTAAACATAGATTTCTCTGCACAGCAATGGCACCTGCTACAGGATAATTGTATGTCCTTAACAGAGAAATACAAGGTAAACACAGGAAAGCATCAGCTCCTCACAATCAGAGGACAATGGTTACAACAGGAGGTTTCCCACAGCTCTTAAGTTATTTATATGCAGAGCTCCAGCCATAAGTGGAGCATAATTCTCTATGGAAGCTGTTGACAATGTTTTCAGAGAAGAACAGATGCCCATGGGTGGTCAACAGCCAATAACATGAAGCATCAGACCCTTGTACATAACCTGGGATACCAACACCAGTTAAAGCAATCAAAAGAATTATCACACTTCTTGGCATGTTCAGCTTTGGCTTAAGCATCCTCCTGTCTAGTCCTAGATGTCTTCAACTTGACCTCTGCCATCACATTATTCCTGTCCCTCCTCACTATCATCCCTGAGACAGAGGTCCCTTGTGCTGCAGGACAAGTACCTTAGTCCATTTGCTAAGGTTTAAGCTATATTGTAGACTGGTGCTAAAGCACAACACCAAAAGTCACTGGTATAAAGGGGGAGAAGTATTAATATCCAAAAAAAGGAGAGAGCAAGAGAACTAGGACAGAAAAGAACAACATGAAGAGCAAAGAAAAAAGACATGAAGCACAACAGTGCTAGTCAAGGTTACAGACTGGTTTGGGTTGGAAGGGACCTTAAAGCTCATCCAGTCTCAACCCCTTGCCATGAGCAGGGACACTTTCCACCAGAGCAGGTTGCTTCAATCCCCATCCAACCTGGCCTTGAACACCACCAGGGATGGGGCAGCCACAGCTTCTCTTGTACGGCTGTATGGGTGTTGACCATTACAGCTGCCATGCTGGGCAAGCCAAGCCCACATAAGCCACACAGACCACTCAAGGAAAGCAGGAAAATCAGGGCAAGCACAGCAAGATGTACCAGCCCTAACAAGGGACCGCAGAAAGCCAGAGGGGTTCTGCAAGGTGTAAAGTCTCACCGATTAAAGCCACCAGTTGAAGTTTAACACAGGCCAACAAAACTGCTGTTGTCCAATGGCTCCCTGACAGCCACCTTGGAATAAAATCAGAGGTTACAGGGAATTTTGTACCCTAAAAGGCAGCACTACCTTAAGAATGAACAGGTTATTCTGGCTTCAAGTCTCATGAGAGATATCCTGGTCAGAGCTGCCAGCAAGATGACAAAGCAAATTACCTCAGGGTGGAGGTGAAAGAAGTTCACTGACTTGCATTAGAAATATGTTTTGCTCTGGAAAAAAACATCATTTTCTTTGGAGGGTGAAGGGGGAATTTAATTTAATCAGATGCTGAACATTCCATCCCAAATCTATTAGGAAAAGTCTGGCAAAGGATGCACACTTTAAAATGCTACCCAAAGAGAAGGGACTGGCAGCAGGACAGAGCATGTTGAAGTGAAAATTGGAAATGAAAGGCTTAAGGGAGAATTGATTAAACCCATATTACTATGAGATTTTTCATGCCTCTGTTTTCTTTCCTAAAACACTGATTTACTGGAGATCAGCAAAGATGGGAAAGGACATACTGGAAGAATACATAAACTAATATATATATCTTATAGCACTTACACAAGTTCACTTTGCCTGATGTCCTGAGGTCCAAGAACAAAGCCAGCAGCCTGGAAATCCCTTGGTGCTGCTTTAGCAAACAAACAAGACCCCAATTAACTTGGCTAGACACAGACCTCAACAAAAATCCTATGTCCCAGCTTACACACACAGACTTGGACCAGCAATCTGTGTCTTGAGGCTTTCCTAACCCTGAGAAGTGATTACAAAACGTTTGATGCTAAGCAACGGGTCAGTTAGCCAAGGGCAGTATGAGGTGCTCTTGGGCAGCTCTGACTTTCCACCCTGGACCTCCTTTCATAAACCAAGCTCTCAGTCAGCAGCAGTTGGTCTGGGGTTCTTCCTGGTGGCTAGAAAGCAAAGCAAGACCTATGTCTGGGTGCTACATCTGCTGCCATGTAAATATTCTGAAACATTTTGGGGGAAAATCTCGCATGTGTGCTACGGAAGAGCATCCCTTAGTCGAGCTCCTAGGAACAGCTCCTACTGCAACTCCCTCGCATACATATTTGCTCTATCTGGGGCACCCTCCAGCTGAATACAAAACCTGAACCTCTGAGATGCCTTTCTCTGTACAGATGTTGGTCCTGCACAGTTCATGAAATGACAGGAAAGGGCAACCACAGGAGCTCAGGGAGTGTGAGGGGCCGATCCAACACAAGCAGTGTGGTAAGCAGCCCAAACCATACAAAGCCCCTCCAACAAATGACCCATCTGCAGAGACTTGAAGAGAGCACCCTCACACGCTGCCATTACAGGGCTTGCCACCAACCCTTGTTACACAATAACGGCTGCAGCTGACCCCCATTAAAAGGTGGTTTATTAAATAGAAATAGATGTTTGCTTAATAGGCATACACAATTTGGGGACCTCATGCGGCAAGCTGTAAAATGAAATCAACTGTGGCAAAGCTGAAGAAATGAAACTGTAAAGAGAAAGCAGTGGGAGGAAGACAGAGGGAAGCTGCGTATCACAGGCACGGTACACATTGAAAGTTCTCAGGCATGACACATCCAGCCCAAATGATTCAGCAAATGAAAGCAACGATCAAGCCACAGTTGGACACCAGGTACTATGGATATTAGAAAACATGAAAAACCCGATTTTGCCAACCCCAAGTGTAGGTGCTCTTTCTGACCCTTCTACACTTGTTTTTCTACAGAATTAGCTACATCATTTATTATTTATCTCATCTCAATCTCCCCTCTGGCAGGCTAAAGCCATTCCCCTTGACCTGTCCCGACAGGCCCTTGTCCAAAGCCCCTCTCCAGATTTCTTGTAGCCCCTTCAGGCACTGGGAGCTGCCCTAAGGTCTCCTCAGAGTCTTCTCTTCTCCAGGCTAAACGAACCCAGCTCTCTCAGCCTATCCCTTTATTTGCTCCTTTACTTTCATGCCTGAGCAGGAGGCACTGAACTGATCTCAGCTCCCTTTGCCAGTCTCAAGATCTGTTGGAAACATCAGACCCAGGATCTCTTTGGAAAGCCACGTGAGCATTAAGCTGCACAAAGTGCAGGGCAGATCGGTTTAAGGGCAGAAACATACAAGAATTTCTTTTCAAAATCCAAACCTGCATCTTCCTCTTCCGTCTGCGAGAGAGATTCTCTCCAACCCCCTTTTATTGCAGATAGCAGCCCTCAAAACTATCCTACTCTGTCTTCCAGAGGTACAAAAGCTGGAGAGCAGCCCCAGACATCTTTGGTTCCTGCGATGCAGCCTTGCTCAGAAGCATCCCAGCAACCACGCACTAACCCTTTAGAAGTGGCTGCACCCATCCTTTTTCCACACCAAGACAAGTTAAGTTGTTTTGTATGTATTTATCCATTCCATGCCATTGGAAAGCTGCTCTGTCTCATCAGTGTGTACACACAGTGCAAGTGGATCCACTGTCACAGGCAGGCAGATGTTAAAGGCAGCAGCAGCCTGTGGTTCCACTGCCCTTCAGCACAAGGAATCAAAGGAGCTTTCCAGCAGCAAGAGGGAAGAAATCCTAAGGCTCAGCAATGCAGAACCTCCATATGCAACAGCACAAGCTGCTGGTCTATATGTATTAGAAAAAACAACTACTTAATTAATTTTCTCAAGAAAATATTGTTTTCCAGGGCTTTTTCAGGGCCTGGCAGTACTGAAGCTTCACTCCTACAACAGACACACTGGCTGCTGTGCCAGCAAACAGGGAACACGCTCTGTTTGCACACAACAGCCCATCTGTTCCATCTCTCACTACTGGATCCAAGAGCTCCGCTGTTTGTATTTGTATTGCCATACCCACGGGAACATCTTTATCCCATGCCATGGACAAGCATGTCTCAAGAAGGACACTGGCATCATCATCCCTCAACTATTTTTGTGCTCTCCCTCCCTGGAGCTGAGCCCTGCCAGCTCCCAAACACCAAGAACAAACTCTGGGGTATTTATCATCCGGCTTCAGCTTTGTTTGTCCACTGCCATACACATGGAGCAACCAATAATGGAAGCATTTTAGGTTTCAAAGCATAAGGCTTAATACTTGATTTTATAAGCTCACCACAGAGCACCATAACTGAATTAAAAGGTGGTCAGAAGCAGAGAAATCAAGTGTTATGTCATAGGGAGACTTATTCTTCACCTAGATGTGCATCAAGGATTAAATTACATGCGTAGAAGATATCTCGCCTCAGGTTTCAGCCCAAAAAAGAAATCAACCCAGAGCGTCCTGTAGCACATCCACTCTCTCTCATTTCAGGTTAACGTTCTGAGCACTGTGAGAGATGGACACTGTTGATTTAGGACCCCACAGACACTGAAAATGGCTTGCCAGCCACAGAGAGCCATTATCCACAACAAACTGCCTGCAGCTGTGAGCACCTTTTCTCACCTACTCATCAGTTCTTCATTGTTAACTTAGTTCAGAGATCCTGCCAAATTTCCAATGGGTTTCATGAACTCACCGTCTGGCTCCAGTGAAACACAACTACCCCCAGGGCCGGGCAGTTTTCATGCCATTCCACTCAAGTGTTGGAAGAAATAAAGATTTCAGGCAAAGGCAACCAAACACACATAGCTCCTACAGAGTATCTGTCCCTATCCAGGGCAAGCAAAGAAACATCTTCACTGACTAAATGAACAAAATGAACTAAATGAACAAATCTTCATCTAAACCCGTTAGAAGGTTCAGGTCAGACAAGACTGTCTCAGCTGGAAGTCTGAAGCAACAACCTCCCACCTGTCCTGGGTTCAGCAGTAGCAGTCATTTTTCTCCTTCTTAGTAGCTGGTGCAGTGCTGTGGTTTTGACTTTCAGCCTGGGAACAGTGCTGATAACACCGATGGTGACACCTCCCCTTCTGCATATCAGGACATCATTACACTTGAAATGCACAAGCAGAGTAAGCAGAGCATCTCTCAGTTTCTGTGCATGTGAAAGCTCAGATCATCACCATTTCTTGCAATGCATGAGCTGCACCCAACTCAGGTCCTGAACATATAAACTATTCTGCAGATGATGCAAATCAAGTTAAGGTACAAACACAGGTCGCAAACCAGACATCAACACCAAGCACAGAGCCTTTAGCAACGCAGAGAGGGTTGGTCCTCCGAACAAGCTGCAAAACCACCACGAGTGGCAAATCAGCTTTTATTCTATAAATTCACACATTTCAGTGTCTGGAGGGACCACGGCCATTCTGATCTGGGCACACATTACACTGACTTCACACCACACTACACAAGGCAACAAGCAGTAACTAGTGCTGCTACTCCAGCCCGGTGGGCAGCACTGGCTTTTCAGACTCTGACGCTTGCTGCTTTGCAGGGTCAGATCTCCTACTAAGATGGTACCAGACCTGAATGAGATATGGACTACTACTGAGGGAGTCCATTTCAGAGAACAAAGGCCACAAACCATATACCCAACCAGGCAGTACTTTCCTGATGGTACATACACACATAAGACCCCACAAGTCTCCCGGATACCAAATGAGGAGTGTCTAAAACAGGAGTCAATGCTTCTCAACGCCCATCTGCTGCCCCAACCCACCTCCTGGGGCATCTCCAGACCTGCTGCACTCTGTGGCAATTCTCCACATGGATGCTTCCAAACATCCTGTACTCTTGAACACGATGCTTAAGAGCCCCACTCTCCTTCTCCTGTAAGTGAAGCAAGGAAGCAGGTTTCCTACAAATGTTCAACAGTGATTAACATCCCCCCAAAGCCCTGTCTGAATCTTGTCATTTACCAAATGCCTCCACACTGAGCACGGTTCTATCCCCACGGCCACGCCAGCACAAGTCTCTTTAATACAACAGGGATCCTTGTAGGACAAATGATGTTTCTTCAGCTCTGAGTTCTTCAGTGCTGTCAGGTGAGTGTCAGGAGAGGGCTCAGTCAAGGGAGCACTGACACAGGGACTTGGAAATTGAATTAAATAGATTACAAGCCTGGTTTTGACTCTGCTCACACACACACACACACACACACACGCACCCCCCCTCCATTCCCCCTCCCTTTAAGTAGGTCACTCTGCCTGCTATGGAAATCAGCTCCGCTTCAAAGCAGGTTTGTTCCTCTCCTGCCTTATCTCCTACATACTAGAAATGTGCAAAGCATTGTAAGAGCAAAGGCTAATTTCAGACTAATTTGATTTATTCCTGCCATGGGTATAAACATGAAACTGCATTTACTTGTCAAAAATAGCCAAGAAACATGAAAAAGGAATGAAAACTGGCAAGGTGTCTGCCATACAGTTAGGTCCGAATGTGGTACATAGCTACAAGTCCAATCCCCAACAGATAATAAAATGCAAATGGAATACAAAAGGTCTTTGTGACCTAGTAAGGGGGGAAGAAGAGAAAATCTCTCAAATTAGATATCAAAGATACCAATTTCAGCCTGAAAAATAGGCTCTACCTTTTTATTTCTTTAACCTAACACAGAGCTTTCCAATTCACACTGTCTTTTAATAAAGGGCGTAAAGACAAGGACAAGCTCAACCCTGCTGAAATCCCTGGAAGCAATGCAGCTTTCACCCATAATGACAGAAGCGAGCTCTTTGGGTTCATCCCCAATCCACCCCTGTGAAGGGACAAAGGCAGGATCCACTCAGCAGCAGGATTTACAGTACAGACACTCTGGCTATTGGGTTTTAAACACTTACACCAGTTTGAGCCATCCCCATTAGAGACTCACTGAAAACGCAACTAAAGGTATGAAGAGGAATTCCAGTGCCCACAGAAGGCAAACGCTGGGAAGTTTTTATCTAATATCATCCAAAAAATGAGTCAAAGAAAATGAACCACAAGAATTCCATTACTGCTTGAATGCCCCATCAACTGTTTTGTTTTAAAAAGAGAAAAGAGGGACTAAACCCCATCATTTTAGAATTCAAGTATAAAGACATTTCCTAAGCCTGAAAAAGCATTTGCCTTATGAACCTCTAAAGAAAATCACCCGGTGCAGGAGCCTGACACAGCATGATCAGCAAAGTTCTCCTAACTCACAATTGTGCCACTTCAGCCTGTTTTTTTGCTCCACTGATCCAGCCAGAAGACTCCTGGATCAGCTTTTTGCCTTTTTCCAACCCTAAGTATTTAAGTTTTAGCTCTTCAAGATTTTAAGCCAAGGCTCAGCATGGAGGTGTGAGAAATGCAAAGGAAGACGCGGGCAAAAAGGAAAAATGTCCTCTTTTTTTAACTTGTGAAGGAAAGAGAGAGGCTGTAGGTGTGATGCTGCCTCTTACAGCAGCAGCACTTTGCCTTCCAGCCAGCAGTAAGACAGCCCATGGCTAAGGAGCAAGAGCGAAGCTCAGTCAGTGTGGAAGCACAGGAGGTCTGTGCCAGAGGAGCTGCTGCTGATTGGCGATGATCAGCACGGGGAGGACCTGCAGCACATGGTACCCCTGGCACCAGAGCCTCTTCTTCCAAGTCAGAAGGAATTATTTCACAGGAAGTGAAGAGAAAGGACTGTATTCAAAGCTTCATTCACATTTAAGCTCCCTTAGTAGCTTAAGGATCCAGTTCCAGACTTGAGTGCTATCCAGTGCACCCAAGCCTAAAGCACTGCCCGTGTGCTGGGACATGCTCACAAGACATGTTTACTGCCAGGACATACCTGCCAAAATCTGAGGTTTGAAAACAACATAAATGCAATAGGCCTGGAGGCTTCTCAATTTGGAAAGAGCATTATTAATATTAATATGTAGCATTTTATAGTAGGAAACAAACACAGAAAGCTGACAGCATTGTGCCTTAAGCCCTAGAATCAACTGGGATTTTTGGCAGCACATGCTGGAGAAGACAGCAGCAGCTG
Organism: Psilopsiagon aurifrons; assembly: GCA_025447955.1. Lineage (NCBI taxonomy): Eukaryota > Metazoa > Chordata > Aves > Psittaciformes > Psittacidae > Psilopsiagon > Psilopsiagon aurifrons. Next base: position 11,018 of record JAOEHY010042542.1, on the reverse strand, counting down.
TCAAGTCACAGCTGGAGTTGCCTCTGGTGAAGGTGATTGAGAAATGGGATTCAAAGAAAAGAGAAGAAAAAAACCCCAACAGGTAAAATTCAAGGTAAAATGAAGTGTGGGGAGGACAGACAACTGAGTTAACAGCCTCTCCTTCCTTGCAGAGCACTCGGGTGGTGTATTTTCCTTCAAGTACAGCCCCTGCTTCCTAAATTGCACTTTACGGGTTCTTCTTTTTATCACCACTTCTCTTGCACTCTCAGCTCTCTGCTTTGCAGGGAGGGCCATCAGATTGTAAGACTGGGATGGGCCAATCCTGGCTAGAGGCCTGGTGCCCCCCAGAGCTGCTCTCACTCCCCTCCTCAGCAGAATGGGGAGAGAAAATGAAACACAAGGCTCATGGGTCAAGACAAGGACAGGGAGAGACCTTCTCCACAAGCTGCTTGCAAAGTCACTGCCCAGGCTGACCCCTTCCAACAGCCACATTTCCTCTACTGTAAATGTGCTGGAAAATCCGAAGGACAAATAGACAGGAACTCCCAAAAACGTGCCCCACACCACCTCCCCAGGTTTGCCCTCTCTGACTCAGCATGAACCCCAAAAACAATGCTCACTGAAAATACATGTGTGCTCCCCAGCACTGCTGCTCCTCTGCCAAATCCAACTATTTCTGCTTCCACTGGGGACCTGTACATCAAAACCCTTCTAATGAAGCACAGTACAAGGCGAGCATTAATGCCAACCTGCAGAAATCACCCGCACTACTCGATTCTCAGACATAATGAAAACAGTCACCAGCAGTTAGCTTGAAACCGGGACATCTGCAGCATTTAAAATACCTACTACAAATGAGAACTACTTAGGCACATCATAAGCAGTAAATGGCAAATATTAGGAGTTATGGGAAAAGAGATCGTTAACACAGGTTTTAATAGCCCAGCCTTTCATACATTCAGATGAGAAAATCCAGTCAGCACACACTTGGAGGATTAAGCCTACATTAAGAAACAAACTGCTTCATTTCTGGAGTTGTAAAAACAAAGGTTAAATATCCGCTTCAGCACAAACCCTGTAATTTTTCCACAGTGACAGTATTGTTTTGCTTTACACAGCGAATAATACCTGCCCTGGTTTATACCCACACATCTTCCTGACGCTCTGCAAGGCTAACACTTTAATCACTACACCAGCAGAAACAGCCAAGAACCACATTCAGCATTAAGGTTTCTAGAAGGAACCTATCTCCTCAGTTATACTTCATTTCCATGCAATATTAAGTTGAAAACAACATTTTTTTTCCTGAAGAAAGCCATTTTTTCCACTACTTGCAACAAAGCCACTGAGCCACCGCACTACATTCAAGCATCCCTGGAGCAAACCAGAGATGCTGCACAGGGTCACTGCTCCCTGCCCATGTGCCTGCATTCCTTGTCCCAGTCCCCTCCCCACAAATTCCCATGTTGCCCACCCACATCAGTCTCCTCATCTCCTCCTTCCCTGCTCCTGTACAGTATTCTAGGGCAGACAGTTCAGTCCCTCCCATCCTCCTCCCTTTGAACCAGCTTTTGTCCCATCCATGGGAACAATGGTACATGCTTTCCTCACACATCATTTCCAAAAACATCTGGACCAGTTTGCTGGGATTAAAGATAAATGTGATCTTGACACTATTGGATCACCTCAGCCCAATTGGAAAAGTTATAAACAAATTAAAGCAATTCTTATGATGGAAAAGACTGGACAGCCTCAGAATAAGATGCTATCACAGCATCCACACCTGGGTCTGCAGCTTTGGAGTGAATTATTTTCTTTGGCTACCCAGCTCCACTAATCACAATTGGAGCTGGGTATTTCTGGATATACAGTTCCAGTAATGATAATCAGAGCTGGATGTTCAAGGGAGTTCCAGGATTTTCCAAACAGCTGCACAAAGAGCCTAAATTATGCTGGTTCCTCAAACTGAGGTACGATGTTAAAGTTTTGTTCCCTTCCTTTCATTGCCTCTTTCCTCACTGCAGCCTGGCTCTAATTTGCAAGGTCTGATGCTGTTCCATAGGATCCAACAGGGAGCAGAAGTAGGGAGGGAAATTTGTGGAGGGAACAGGGCATCAATTAGTATTTGGAAGTGGAGCAACTTCCTCAGAGAAGACAGACAAAAGTGTCAAATCCCATTTTACTGCCTAGCCCCTTTCATGTCTGCCCAGAACAGCTATTAAACTCCCCCAGAAATTCACTTATTGATTCTGTGCTTGATCCAAAGACTACCAAAGTCAATATGACCTGACCCCAGTAACACCTTCCATGTCAGACACTGTAAAAGATGTTACCTACACCTTTAGATGCTCCTGACAGCGGCAGGTTCCTAAATGAGAGCTGCCTGCACACCCATACATCATCTGCACGATCCAGCTGTCCCACTGTCCCTTCATACCACAGCACTAATCAAACAGCACCATGCTTGCACCATATACCCTAACACTTCACACAGGAGAAAGCAGCTCACCCATCCCTTCCCCATTAGGTTCATTATTCATTTATTTCTCCAACTAGCACAGTTTGTTTCTGACCTCCACCTGCAGAGCCTAAAAACCAGCTCTGGCCCTTTGGGCACTGCACAGGGTCAATCAAATCAGCTTCATCCAAACAGCACCTGCCCCACCACCAGCATCTGCTCCTGAAGTCTCAGATGTCTGGTTGCCACCTTCCCACAACCAAGGTCCTGCTGAGCGTCTCCTTAGGCATTAGTGCATGCTGGATATTTGCCTAATTGCGGACCAAATATTGAAGCTGTCCCCCATGACTTACAGAAGTAAGGATAGCTTCTGGAGGCAGAAACCCCGAGGACATGCACAGGCAGAGGATACTGCCTGCTCCCTCTCCACCCCTCAAAGCCCACAGAAACCCTCCAGCTTCATGGCTTGGCTCACAGGAACTTCACTCGTACATCTTCCTGCTCTATTATTTTCTAATGCATCTCCCCTGGTTGATATATAATTAATATATATTTAAACCAACATGAGTTTTAAAAACAAAAGCCACAGGGAATTAACAAGACATTAGGTCTAATTCTACCCCCATCTTCTGCTTCATGCTCTTGCATGATTTATGTTGCCAAACGATAAGCACTTTGAGAATGGTCTATTTCTCCCCTGGTTTATAGCACTAAATATATGGCCCATGTACCAGGCTGGGCAGGGTCATAATGTGAGTAGTAATCACTTAATTAGGGCCACATTCCAGTCATTCATTATGGTAAGGAGTAAGAAGACAATCAAGCATCTCTCTCACTTTTTCTGTTGCTCTCTGATGAAAGTTCAAGTTATCTTCAAAACAACGAAAGGCCTTGTAGGGACAGGCCTAGAGGAGTGGCTTTAACCTGCCAGAGGGGAGACTGAGATGAGCTCTTGGGCAGAAGCTCTTCCCTGTGAGGGTGCTGAGGCGCTGGCACAGGGTGCCCAGAGAAGCTGTGGCTGCTCCATCCCTGGCAGTGTTCAAGGCCAGGTTGGAAGGGGCTTGGAGCAACCTGCTCCAGTGGAAGGTGTCTCTGCCCATGGCAGGGGTTGGAACTGGATGAGCTTTAAGGTCCCTTCCAACCTAAACCATTCTGGGATTCTATAGAAATGCAAACTGTAATGTTTTTCCTCCAATTCACACCTGATTTAAAGGAATTGTCTTTTTCAGATAACGGCATCTCCCCACCAACATAACCATCAAAGACTGCATCAGAAGCAGCATGTTTAAGTGCTCAGGGGCAGCCAAGCAAGGCTCAGAACAGGCCTCTCCTTGCACATAACATTTTACATAGGGCTCTCATTGCATCATTACCACATCATTTTTAGATAACCACCAGTGAATGTCAGAATGTGGGTCGATAGCTGTTAGACTTATAGGCAGAACTAGCTATGCTTAGAGCAATAAAATGTAAAGCATTCAATAAGTTCTTGAAGAAATCTGACCATAGGGATTGGGGGTTAGAAAATACAGTTGCTGGCACTCCCAAAACTGTTTAGGAAAAACAGCACTGTACCATTAGGATACATTACTGAAGTTGAATCACTGCTGTTGACTCACAGCAGGGTCAATATGATGTGTATTCAGCTTGAACAGCTCTTTGCAGGCTTCAATAAGGACATTTCACCAATGAAAACCTCCTTTTTGAGGCTAACATTTGAAGGTGCAGAATGCCCAGGGATTCAGGTGCATCTATAGGAGATGGGAACTGGCAGCCAGCCACAACATCTGGAGCAGATTGTTCAGTTTTAGATAAAGATTACTGGCATAAATCACAAAATCACCTGAGAAGGCTCATTCCCATTTTCTTTTGTGCTCTGCCTCATTAACAGGCAGATTTGCTCACAGGAAGCATTCAGCTTTTTCATATGAGAAATGCCATGTGCTTTCTGCCAGGAGAGAAGTCATGAAGATGGTGGCCAAGAGCAGACCAGAAGGACTCTCCCAAATCCCACATTGGCAGCATGTGCCTAAAGCCATCTTTGTCTGTCCTCACCAACAGAAGTGGACAATCTCCCAGACACAAGCAGGGGACTCCATTGTCTCAGCTGCCATCCAAGAGGCCTCAGGGTGCCCAAGATGCCGGGTGAGCCCCGTTGATGTGACACTCTGGACTTGCCTTCCTGGAGTGCAGCTAAAAGCCAGGCAGGATGTCTTTGGGCACTGAAATGTCACTCAATAGATACCCTTTGCTTTGCTAAATGTATCCAATTCCAAATGTGTCTTACCACAGACACAACAGCACACCGCTGATCCAGACTGAGGCTTGGAAATAACACTGTAATTCACGTAACAACAGCACCTTTTTATTTTAATTGTATCTTTACAAAAAAATTCCTAAAAGCCACCTGATTCATTTGGCAGCATAAATCTAACATACTTTGTTAGCATAACCACCGAGGTAAGGGTTTGTTTCTCCGTTTAGTCAGGCCTGAATTAACATGCAAGAACAAAATACCAATGTTGTCACTACTTTCTGGTCATTGCTGTTGCATCTCATGAATCTCATGTTGTCTCTGCATGATAAATGTGTTAGTGGCTTATTACTCATGCATTGCCAATGACAGTGAATATTCTGATGGCGACGCCAAACATCTATCAAAACCAAAAATTATCTATCAGTTTCCAGTCAGCTGGGCTGTAAACTAAATGTCAGTTAAAGTCTAAGCTTCCAGATGCTTCCTAAATGTCTATCTGAAGCCTCACCTGTTAACTCTATTATTTCTGTAAGAAGTGTTTCTTTTATTCATTCTTTAGATGGCATCAGACCCAAATGACAGTAATTTACTGAGCGCAGCTCTCAGGTGCCCTGCGGCTATGCACGAGTGAGTGAGTTTAGGCTGAGAATTTGTATTAAATCTTGCTTATTTGTGTTACTCCTAATGGGGAGCATGGGAACCAAATCTGTTTGGCACAGAACAAATATTAAAGCAGCAATTTTTACCAGAGTAATATAGTTAGTTTCTACTTTAGAAATATCACGGTAGTGGAGTAGACATGGAAACAGCACCTGGGATCCTGTGTGATAACCATTCACTGATACAGCAGTCACATCCCCACAGTGTGTCATTTCATCTCCACAGCACCATCTCTTCTATCAACGGATTTCACCCGGCGAGGCTGCGCTCGTATAAAAAGCTGTTCAATTTCATTAAAGTTTGGACCCTTCTGCCTACAAACAGCGTTTCCCTACTCTCAGTTATCTGCATTTAGTTGTTTATCTTAATCAGAGAATTTCTTAGCATTTTAGCTGATGTATTACCCACCTGTTAACATCTCAATATTACCAGTCTGTGGGTGTAACACTATTACATACTAAATGGCTGATAGAACTGCTTTTAATCTGCCTTATTTACACATATAATTTTATACTCCTTAGTTAGCTAAGTTCGTAATGTGCTTTGAGGATGATAAGTGTTACAGAAGATAAGCATTATCTTATCCTTATGGGAAGTAAATCCACATATCTCCAAAGTGTTCTCAGTTAATTAAATGCCACTTTACAAGGGGGATAGAGCTTGGAAGAGGCTGCATTCCACTAGCAGCCCCAGTGTCCACATGCAGTCTTCTCAGAGTTAATTTCTAATTGGATAAGCAGATGAGAGCACACTCTGCAAGCAGAAGGCTGCTGACACTGCATTTGTTCATACCTCTCAGCATGTGCAGATCATTCCATGCACAAATGTACAGATGCAAGTTTAAAACATGAGCATAGGCTCCTTTAACCACCAAGGAATTTAAGTTCCCCTTCAACTTCTCCCACGTGGTAAAGCAGCAGTGTCTCTCCTCACTTCTCACTACAAGGAGATAAACCCTCCCTGTTCACCCATTTTCTGGCCAGCTTCACTTCAGCAGTTCTACAGCCCTGGCCTCTCACTTACAGTAATGTGCAAATGGTTTTTATTTTCCCTGATCTTATACACAATGTGTTGTGACTCTTAAAGCCCCATCCAACCTGGCCTTGAGCACTGACAGGGATGGGGCAGCCGCAGCTTCTCTGGGCACCCTGTGCCAGCGCCTCAGCACCCTCACAGGGAAGAACTGCTGCCTAAGAGCTCTTCTCAATCTCCCCTCCTGCAGGTTAAAGCTGCTCCCCCTGTCCTGTCCCTACAGGCCTTCGTCCAAAGCCCCTCTCCAGGTTTCTTGTAGGCCTCTTCAGGTACAGGAAGGCTGCTATAAACACCCAGACAAGGCTGCTGCTTGTAGGAGAAGGGATTAGCAGCTTCTCACCATGCAATGGTCACTGGACCCATCCCACTGAGAGGGGTTTCATGATGAGCAATGTCTTTGTATGCTGTTTCATGATGCAAAATGTAGCACCCTATATGCCGCTAAAGTTAAAAAGCTGGCCCACCTTTGCTTACTCAGGATCCTGTACATGCATAATTCCCACAGTTCCTCATGGTCATCAACTGTCTTCCACATTAGCCCCTATGGAACAGAATTAGGTACACTGAAGTGTGCTTGGCACTGTCCAGGAAACAGGACTGCCAGGAAAGCTGGATGTTCTCTTCAAGTTTCTATTCACTTCAGCTCTTCACTAGCTAAGCAGATTGTCACACAAGCAAAGAAACCTTCTCTTTGTAAACACAGAGCCACACAGAGAAGTTCATTTGTGTGAATCTCCATATAGTTGGAGATAATCTGGACCAATTTTTGCTTATGTAAATGTCAGCACACAGAAAATTAGGTTTGGATCAAGAAGACAAGCTGCAGTTAATACCTGCAGTAAAGTGTACACGGTCTTTCCCCACCTTCATTAGCTTTCTCTGGATGCCTCCTGAATAAGAAAATTTCATCCATAAAAGTGACTAGACACATTAAAAATGCTCCGAATCCTCAGGTAAGCGTGTGCACATTCAAACTGCTCCATTTCAAAGGGCTCCCCTGCGCTTCATGGCAAACAGGGCAGTCATCCGACTAGAGACCAGCAGAAAGCAACAGAAAAGCAACAAGGAAAGCACACGAGACTTGCGCAATAATGAACTTTTAGAAAGAACCAAGCACATACTCAGGTCTCAATCAGTTTCAGGCCAAGAGACAACTAAGTAGACAAATTTGGATAAACCCAAGTCTTCTCATAGATACTTTATGAATTACAGTTAGGATAACACTAAGTAAGGGCACTGTCTGCTGCGGTGGCTCCCAGATCCTGTTCAGCATCCCCAACACACTGTGACAACCACCATCTGAAACAAGCACCCCATGGCTGACACTACAGAGCTTCATGCAGTGGCAACCCCAGCTAAGAGGGGCTGGAGGACACCACAAAAGCTAGGTCCATCACCTGGAAAGTGAGGGGCTACTGTATGAGGCAGATGGGCCCATGTCCGGCACAGTTCTTCTTGCATGGAGAGGAGTGAGAGAGAGACTGGTGTTATTTCCAGAATGGCACTGCAGAGGAATGTCCTTCAAAAGCAAGGACTGTGTAAAGCCACTCCTTTGCCAGACCCAAGGCAGTGTGTTTAGCTTGTTTTCACAGCCAGCACTCAGAGAAATAAATATATATATACATAAGAAGAGGGCTGCCACACCAGCGAGCTGTGCTTTCCAATATGCTTTACACTACAGGATTCAAACTCCAAAATCATACCATGGGAAGGTCAGATTGCTCATTTGATCCTTACAGAATGCAGCTCTTCAAGAGACTCAGTTTTTTAAAGATAGCTTCAACTCCCACTGAAATCCAGCCAAGTCCTTTAAGGCAGAAAATAATGCATAGCTGACTGCACCCAAACTGTGGTCTGCTTTCTCTCTTTGGCCAAATGCTTCCCAGTCTCCCTGAGATGCAGGGTCTCCTCATAGGCTACACTATATGATACTCTGTATGATGTTCTATGGCTTCGGACATGCTAAACCATCAGTCAGATTTAAACCAAAGCACAACCTCACACAACAGATAGAGCTCTCTCAGTGGCTGTGCTCTGCAGGCAGCTTGGCTGAGAGCATATGGTGATTCTGTCAGGCACTTCTCACTGGCATGCAACTTCTCTATTCTAAAGGCAAAAAACCCCAACTGAGCTCCTAGCTGCATACCTCAAGCAGGCACTAGGATTTCAGCACCGGGTAATCTCCAGGTGCCCAGAATGAACATCATTGTGGGCACAGCAATCTTCTGGCTGTCTCAGCATACTTTACTGCTTCCTCTTAGTGGTGATGGGGGTTCACCTTCTCCCTGAACCTGCTCTAAAGCCATGTGTCACTGATGCACAAACGCAGACATCCCTCCAAGAACAGAGCACACTGTGCTCTTCTCAAAATCACATGTACCAACGTGCTCAAACCACGACTACCAAATATATACTTGTCCCAAAGTTACATAAGAGCCACGCCAGAGGTATTTTTCAGCCAGACTCAGCAGTGTTGCTATAAATCACCCCGGGATGCAGCTGCCAGACAAGATGTCATGCCTGACATTTGACATGGGTTAGTGGTGGACTTGGCAGTGCTGGGGTAATGATTGGATTTGATGATCTTAAAGGTTTTTTCCAAACTATCTGGTTCTATGATTCAGGTGCTCAGCTTTCTGCCTGCCCTAAGAAAACGTTTGTGACACAGCAATGTCTCTATTACCTTCCTTCCTCCCCTGGTCTTCAGGAGCACGAGTGCTCTTCAGCACTGAGCAGCCCCTGCACCACACCGTGCGCTCAGCAGCCCACAGAGGAGGCACCACACTCAGAGCTGTCCTTGCACTCAGTTCGCGTCACAAGCACCAGCTATGCCAACACAGCCCCAGAGCACAGGAGCAGGGAGTCCCACGTTAATCTCCACAGAAGAAGGGTAATAACTTAGAGTGCCAGCTCTCCCTCTGTATTTGCAGGAATGGTAGATAGCATTGCGGTTACTTGTGCAATACTAAGGTCCCAGTATGAGGTCTCTTGCCTCAAAGTGCAGCTATTCCGCCTTTTCAAATAAGTGCTAAAATCTTCCTGGAAACTTCTCCCCAGCAACTCCAATTTCACAGTTCGACTGTAAATAACATCCAGCCCCCTACCCTATTCCTCACAATGCTTGCTTTTCACCTCGTTGGTCACCCAACAGTGCTGCTTCAACATCTTTGGTGCTGGACACTTTCACAGCCAAAACAGCGTTTTCATCCAAGTCACAACGTAAATTACACTTCCCCACCCGGCTGAGGGCTTCTTGTTTTGCGCCATGCCTCCCCAAAGCACAAACGCCAACTGAGACAACTACTATGCGCCAGGAAAGGTACCTTGTGTTCCAGCACCTGTCTCACATCCTCAGCGCACATGTAAAATTGCAATAACACTGATTCCACAGGGAGTCACAGCGGCTTTCAGACCCACATGCACCTATTTGTGCATTAGCCTCCTACTGAAAACTTGGAGAGAGAATCACACTGACAAAAACATTAACTCAGCTGCTTCTGATACAGGCAAACTTGAATTGCTTAAGCTACAGAGATTGGAAGTCATCAACACGGCGCTTGACTGAGATTACATTCCCAGTTGTGATCCCACAGGGAACAATTTCTAAGAAGTTAGCTTCCCCAGACAGTGTTTTAATTAGAAACCTCACCTAGACAGCTCACATCTTCACATGTCTCTCTATCCCGAATGGCACCTTTAAAACTCCCTTTCTGCATCTCAGAACTACTGAACCTGGTGAGATTTTAATGGAAGTCCCTTCCCTATGCTATAAACAGAAGCATTACTTGAGATTTTAATTAGCAGCTGTCAACGCTGAGCCATAGGAAACACTGAACAGTTTGCTTAACTTACTTGAGAGAGTGCCGTTTGCTTTCCAACCTCCTGCACTCGAATGATGCAACACAATTGAGCGGTTTAAAAACTCCCTTCCACTAAACCAAACTCCAAGGTACTAAAATCAATATACAGTGTGCAGCTCCAGCCCGTGTTAGCCCGCTGAACACCCTCCTCATCCGATGCAGAAATCATGCCGCTGTGATTTCCTGACCATTACTACAAACCTAAAAGGCAGCGTTATGTTATTCCCATTTCCTCCCATCCTGTGCAATGTACTCTGCGCTTTAAACATAAACGGAACTGGAAATCAAATAGCAAATCGATTCAGGGCACTGAGGCTCCGTTCGCAGGGTAACACAGGAAAGAGCGCGGTTCTACTAAGCCAGCCCCGTGCCCACTGCCTCCATTCACCCCCGCGCCGTACCCTAATGACAATTAAAAGCAGCAGAACTGTTCCTACCGTTCAGCTGCCTATAAACGATGTCTTCCAGGAGTGAAAGTCGCTTCAGCACTGCGTCCTGGATGGAGCTGATGCCGTGCGCTGTCAAGTTGGCCACTTCTGCCCTGGGGTGGATGTCATGGAAGGAGTCGCCACTCTTGGCCGTGATGGGTCTGCACTTGGCCAGGAAAAGGACGAAGCCGGCCACCGCGATCAAGTTTAACACCAGCAGGACTTTGACTCTCCGCAAAGAAGCCATCAAACTTCCCGAGGGGCCCCACAGCCGCCGCGCTGCCTGCAGGGGCTAAGGGAGCGGGAGCGGGCCGCCAGCCGCCCGCCGCTGCGCGCACATC